>PNEQ01117299.1:0-48129 GCA_003012365.1 Medauroidea extradentata | reverse complement strand
TGCTTTTCACCCCCTTAATTTTCGAATTTCGCAAAATCGAAAAATTCGCATACATGCATTTGTTTGGGAAATATTTTGAAGTTAACAAATTTACGATGGCATTCCCTGTTAATGAGATATCAGGGATTCTTTGAAAACACATTTCACCCCTTTTCACCCAGTAAATTATCGGATTTCGAAAAATCTATTCTATGTGGGTGCCTACGCGGTAAGGGGAAACTTCCTCAAAATTTCATGGTTCTAAGTCCAGCGGTTTGGGCTGTGAGTTGATGAGTGAGTGAGTGTGTCAGGACATTTCATTTTATATATTAAGATTATTATCAATATTGTTAATATGCGTACTGTTAAGTCGTGATAAATTTTCACTTATATCATACTCAAATTCAATTTCATTCAACCTGTAAGAGTGGTGAAACTTATATTTGGAAAAGAGACACAAACCGCAGGAATAAATTTTTGTAGCGTATTTTGAGAACTCGAAGGTATACAGAATAACTGTTCCTCAGAATATTACTTATGAAACAAGGAAAGAAATGTCACGTTCGTAAAAATTTGCTCGAAAGGGCAATGGTGTGAAGTTGAGTGCATACGGTAAGCATGACTTAACTGCTAAATATGTCGAATACAACTTATGATCACAAGAGAACTTGATAATAATAATAAACCAAGTATCAAATGGAGATAAGCGCAGGACGCAAATTCTTGTGAATGAGACAATATTTATACCGAAATGTATTATATTGGTAATTATTTGTAAAACGACACATATCCTAGCACCCAAAGAAACAGAGGAGAAACTGATGTTATCATTATGAATTTACAGAGAGCACAGTTTCTCTAACGAACCTTTGAAAGTACACAGCTAGCTAATCGGTTTTAAGCAATGTGAGATGAGTTGAAGCCTTTTGATGACAACAGGGCTTAGACTCCACCCAGACCTAAAGATAAGAGGTACCGTAAGATGGGGTGACTCAATGCACGTGGAGTGACTTGAGACATTTAGAAAAAAAATCCCGTGTAAGTTAACAATGAGTAAAAAAAAATAACGTGTGATAAATTTCAAATAATGAATGTCTACATGAAAATAAATTCATATTTACTCACAGTTGACATACGTAGAAAATAATTTTTTTTATATAAGTGTCCCAAGTCATCCCATGTGTCTCAAGTCACCCCATTTGTATGCCTTTTAACTTGTAATACCCATTTACTCTCAAGTGCCACAAGATGGGGTATCTTACGGCATACCTGCAGTTCATCACGGGTGCTGAAGCGTCGTCCTCCAAGCCACTTTTTCAACGTGGGGAAGAGGTGGAAGACACTCGGTGCCGAATCCGGACTGTAAGTAGGGCATCAGAAAGCTGGTGCATCGGTACGACAAATGCCTCAATATGCTCGGTGATTATGTGGTAAATATTGTAAAGATGTACGTTTCTTTTGACATTAAAATAATTTCCTAATTCATTCCTTTTTTTTTTATTACAGCCGATCGGATGTTGGAAAAAAAAATAACCCTCGTATATTAAAAATACACAAATTGTTTTGGCAATGAACTGCTTACATGCAATGTTATTAACCCCCGACGCAAAAAGAGGATATCAAAAGTTTGACGTGTCTGTATATATGTGAGCCTGTCTGTGGCGTCGTAGCTCTTAAATGTATGGGCCGCGGTATTTTTGTTTGAAAGCTGACGTGATCGAGATGGTCCTCAGATAAGTTTCAAGGAAATCTCTTCAGTCGTTTAAAAATCATCAGCTCTTTTGTAATTTTTTTAGATAATGTGAGCAATTATACTGGTCTGATCGATTGGAAATTTAATATCCTGTGAGTCAGTTTTTTTTTTCAATTTTTAATTCAAGTCTTAATTTTGTAATTGTCGCGTGGCAGCAAAAATAGTGTTCGCAGCAACGAGAGTATCGTATCTCTGTAGTCGTGTCGCTCTGTCGCGCCTACGTGTTTCCACCATGATACTTGATGGAGCTGATTGTTATAGCGAGGGCTCTGCTGTCCTCAAGATTGGGAAATGCATTAAATATGCGCAAAGACTGATAATAACATTCAAATCTATACTAAAAATAGTGTGTGGATACTGCGGAAACTAAAGATATAACACAGCGAAAGTTACTGCCCAGTAAGGTTTTTAACAAGTTATGTGTTCCTTGTACTTAGTTTAATTTACCGAAAATTCAGTTTTATTTCTGACAAGAACATTTTATTTCAAAGATCCTAGAACAATAGACGTATAGCATTTTACAAATAATTACTATTTCTATGACTTACTGTGTGTGAATGTGGTACATATTTTTTTACTGAAGTCAATAAATTTTTATAATTAAAAATGTAGTAAATTAGGATTTTTAAATTTATTTTTACTAAAGAAATTAAGGAGGTATGATTAGAGCGTGTCAAAGTTTCATGTTCAACCTACCAGTTTTCTGAAATAACAGAGAATACGGCCTAAAACTGTTGTCTTTAAAAATAGATGTAAACGTGAAAGAGAGCTTACCCCTTTTAAGCATGTATAGTGATGATACAGCAGAAAGTGAATACACTAAAACAATTAAAAATAATGAAGTGTCATTCAAGTTATTGGTTTTTTAGTAACATTTTGTTTCTTTCAGATTACGGGATTTATCCTCACATGGGCTAGCTTCTTTTTGATGGTGGAAGAAATTAACTACAAGTGCGATGGAGAACACGAGGAAGGATTCAGTGAGTGCAAATACGTGATGTTAAGCATTTCTTACAGTAATTTGTTTCTAACAAGTAGATTAAGAGCGAGTTTTAACATCATTTGAAGAAACATTCAGGAATTTCTTAACTGGAAACTATGTATTGTTTTATTTGTATTTTCAACACATTCTTCCAGTTCAGTATAGTTTTCCTACCATCATTTACAATAAAATATATTATAAAAAAGCACTACTTATCATACTAACTTTTTACTGTCAATTTTTGTCTAAGCGTGCTGATGTCATCGTTAATCACATGGACATCGTACTGAATGTATAAGAAATAATGGTAAAAGTATGGATGAGATGTATAAATGAAGAAGGCTCAACAGATACAGTAAATATAGGACTAAAGATGAACAGTTTACGAGGTAATTACACTGGTGTGCAGGTTGTAGTGCAGGGAACAGCAAATGATTTAAAGTGTTAAATAGGAATCAGCTAGCCAAATTAACTTAAACTAGCACGTCTAAATAGTTGAAATTCGCTAAAAGTGCACGTTGGAGTGTGTGTAATTAAAGTAAACAATTACATCTTATTTCACGGTATATAAACTATACAAAATATTTAGGGCCGGTTCCACAACGTCTGTTTAAAGTTAAAGTTCATGAAACCACTTCTCTCGTTTAAGGACCGGTTTTACAATGTCTGGTTATGTTACGATTATCATCTGATTAAATTTTAAGTGATGGTTAGCAGTGTTTTGTGTTTCTCCAGTTATTGTTAATTTAAAACTGTTGTTTAACAAGCGGTAACCTACGGTTAAGTTAAACACAATATGAAGTCCCGGTTACTGAGTTAGTCGGAACATTTAACAGATGTGGTTGATTGTGTTTTCACGCATTAAAACATATTCGAAAAGTATGTAGGCTATCACTGCCAATATAGAAGTTATTTCACAACTGAGGTTACGACAGACTTAATTTTTTAAAGATGATGACTGTAAACAAAACTCAATATTGGCATTTCCAAACCAAAGGATTTCTTGCCTATACGTGTCAATTTTTGTAAACACAAAAATTTATTTTTCCTACCATTGCAAAAAACGTGTTTCGTGTTTCAACATTAATAACTATTTATCTTATAAAATGTATGCTGATATTCTTTTCTATTTTTGTTTTGAATGTGGAAACGAAGATGTTAGTTTGGTTAGGTTACCCAGAAGGCCTACTTATTTTTTTGTGAATAGACGTGAAAAATGCATCGATTTTTTTTGCTAGAACATAAAGAAATGTCTTTGAATGTTTCTTGCAATGGGTCAGAATGACAAACTGTATTATTGTGGACATACGCCATTACGATATTATGTCGTCCCAGAAATCTTAGAATGAGACTAAGAAAAACAACCACAAGAAAAATAACGAAAAAAGAGAAACATGCTTTAACATAAAGACAGTTAAACATATCGCAACTTACATATAAACTGTTTTTTGTTCAACGATTCACACATGTCAACAAAAACAGTAATTTTCAACGCCTCAAAATTTGAAAGAAAGATTGTTATTACTAAAAAATTTTTAGTTTCATTCATTGGAGGTTATGCTCGCCGAATATTAATAACAGGAACGTACAGAATGTTTCTTGCTGTAATTTTACACCAATATAATCGGAAATTGCGAAGAAAAACTAAACAAAACCTTTAACGGCGAAACAAAATACAAGTTTCACTGCAAGCCTGTTTACTTTCGTCCATGTTTATTACGAATTTTTACTTTCTCGTACAAATCTGTTGAAGTAAATTTTTAAGGCATTCCACATCACGCCTTGAAGAATTGCATACGCTCTTCGCTATTCTTTTTACGTGTCGATCTTTTTACGTTCTCGTAGTTCGCTTTTAAAATCGTGTCGCTACGCCGACACACGCCCGAAAGAGAGTTGAACTCGCCTGCAACTGTTTTCCAACAGTCCTCTTCCTGTTTCCACGTCACTGCGTCTGTTTATTACATTCCACAATATGAGAAAATTTTCCAACTAGGATAATTAGAAGTTTGTTGTCAGAAGGTATAAAACTACCATGACGTGCATTTTTAACCTCTTTCGTCCATTGTTTACAAGATAACATTAACCGCGGCTATTAAAAAATGATTCAACGCCCAATCACTACGTGAAACGTCACTACATGGCTGACAAATTTATATTAACCAGAACTTAGCTAATCATTTTTTTTTTCAACGGAAGAAGTGGCTTCAGAAACGCCATTGTTTTAACCAGCACACTGTTAAAAAAAACTTCCTCAAATATTTAGGAAGTTGTTATCCCAGACACAGTATGGGACAGTTGCCATACTTCCGTCTTGTAAATATACAAACGTTTACAAATGTTACAATACAAGTCTGGTAACTTTAGTATGCATTTGACTGTTTTATAATTAGGTTTAGGAGTGTTACAATGGATGTCTGGGTAACTATTCTACCATACCTACTTTCTTAGCGCTCATATACGCACGTCTGGTATATTTATAAACTTTTTTTTTAGAGTGTAGTTAAGAAATTTTCGTTTATATTTATCATATAGTCAGATAACCAACACTCTAAATAGACATTGTGGAACCGACCCTAAGAATGTGTTTCGTTCTGATTAACTCAGTAACAGGAACTTATTTTTGTGTTTGACTTAACCATTGATTACCACTAGTTAAACAGCAGTTTTAAGTTAACCACAACTCGAGAAAAACAAAGCACTGCTAACCATCACTTAAAATTTAATTGGATGGTAATCGGAACAAAACTAGACGTTGTAAAACCGACCCTTAGGAGTTTTAGAAATATTTAACAATAGCGTTTTAATGCACTGTCGCTTTTATTTCTCAAGTATTCAAAACAATTTTTCCTTAACAGTTGAAAGTTTTAACAATGGCTGAAATTAATTAATTTTTTTCCTTGGAAAGTAAAAATTTTGTTGCAAACGTAATACTGTCTAATTTATGATGAATTACTAGCGACAATGAGATGCAGTAATTAACTCACTAGTTGTTAACTAAGTCAAACTGTTGTGTGTGAATGATAATATAAATGGTTAAGTATTATTTACTTGGCTATGTTAACTTACATACGGCATGGTGTGCTCACGTTTACAGCAAATTTACACTTTTAACACGCTGTATTATGAAAACCGTATTCGTCTAGTTACATTCAAGAGCCGTAGGTGGTACTTAAATTTATTACTTTCGGATATCAAAATCCATTTTTAAAAATCTTTACACGTGGTCTTTAATCCCTGTCAAGCGAATACGAGGAAATGAAAGACGCCCGAAATTGACTGATGACGTAGGTAACTGAATTCAAGGGCTTAAAGTGAAGCAGTAAAGGCACGTAGAATGTAGGTAAGTGTGCAACACGTGGCTTCGCATAGGCCGAAGATGAAGAAATGCACTTATTATAGAGCCTAAGCAAGCCGGAGGGGCCGATAAATATTCAGGTGAGGTGCCGAACCTTAATAAAGTCGTAAATGTTCTGGTTATTTAAGTTGAATCACTGCAGCCAGCAAGTGATACCGCTGGTTAGGTCGGCCTGAGCGCAGCACTGAATATGTACACATGTTGATTGGTTACAGCTCCACGCAGTTCAAGATAAGTCAAGGTAAAGGTAAGCGGGCTTTATGTCTCATCGACAGCGAGGTCATTATAGACAGTAATACACAACTTGATACAATGCCAGCAGCTGAGAGAGGAGTCAGCCATGGCCTTTGTTAAGATACCATCCCCGCTTTCGCCTGAAGAGATTTGGCGAACCGTGGAAAACCGAAATGAGGATGGCCGGAGTTGGGTATCGAACCCGGGTATTCCCGATTGCGAGTCCTACGTGACTCATTGCGCAACCTCGTTCGGTCCACAAAATTCAAGTAAAGGAAACCAAACTTTACCGCAGATGCCCGAATATTGTGGTATGTGGTCAGATATTTAAAGTACTTGAATACTGAAAGAATTGATTTTAATAGTACAGTTTGTCTTTTTGTAATAGTTAAAGATTATTTTTCATTAGGCATTAAAATTCTGATGGTGACTGAACATCAGTTCTTGCCCATTTAGTTTCCTATACGCATCTTTTTAAAAATGCCTATTTCATAATAACATAATATTTCAATGTGCTTAGAGTACTTTGATGGATATTAGCTGGAACATTTCCCAGCACTTCGCACGACATGTTTCTGATTCATATTTTGCCAAATTCATTTCAAGATAAATTTTCTACCGAAATTAAGTTCTATTCAATAAACCTGTCCAGAAAGTTTAATCCATTCCTGAATATATAAAATCTTCAGATTAATTATTTGACGCAGGATGTGAGTGAGTGAATAATATTGTGGAGCGCTCAATACCTAAGACATTAGCGCCTGAAATGTCTACATTCACGTCAGAGTGGAAAATTGTACTTTATGTATTTCTCTAAGATTGTATATTACTTCGACAATTTTCCGGAAAATTCGCGACAAATGTTTGATCCGTGAACAATTCCTGCAATTTATTATCGTTATAAACTGAACAGCTTAGTGTATACTATCCATTACGGGCGAATGTTGTCGATTTAAAGTTAAAGTAAGCCATTAAAAGAAGCAGTAATAGTCGTATATGACTATATTCTATCCTAAATTGTATGAATATGTTTTCTGACAAAAGCAAATACTGAATGTATAAATAATTATATATTTTGGCTTTTTTTTTTATAGTGGGAGTATTCCTGCAACTCAGCAATATTCACCCTCAATGACGTATGTACATAAACATGCTTCAGTTTATAAATAAGGTTCTCAGTTTTTGGGTTGTAACTTTTGCGTGTTCTTGTATGCTTGTTGGTATGAAGACTGGCTTCAATTTGACTCGGAGCTAAGAGCTTGGGTACCACATCTTAGACAAACATTTCAGTTACATCAATCAGCTGATGACTCTTCTACTCAGAGCATCATATAAAATTGCAGAGTTGAAATTCAAAATAGACCAAGTGCCGAAAACCTACTTCAGAGGAAAAGCAGGAAAAGTATAAAACATATACACTCACATATTTAATCGGAATAACATAGTTTAATAGGAAGATTAGGTTATGCTGACATTGTTGGCTGTCAAATTATCAAACATATACAGACATTCAACATTATAGAAAACAGCATCGGAATCCAATGTACACAGGCAGTGCCAAATATTTATTTTTGAATATATTTTTAAAAGTATTAATCACGGAACTTATCCCCTCTTGAATATCACCAGCTATGGCACTTATTCCCTTCTGAATATCATTACACACGGCACTTGTTTCTATTTGATTAACATTATCCATGGCACTTACTCCCTCTTCAATATCACTATGCATGGATTTTAATAACTGTTACAATAACGGCATTGCCTTACGTCTCTTTTTAAGATCGTAGGTTATGGCTAGAGGCACGAGTATTTCGCGTATTAATCTGGCAACAGCCTAGACTTCTCAGACCTATACACACACTGGCCACAGTCAAATATCCATTGGCTTCTAACAGTAACACGTGTTACCACCACGACTTGTTTCCTTATTTATAACTGGCTTGCAGTCGTCAAAGATGTGTTAAAACAGGTGTCCTCTAATCACAGAGGGAGTAGTGAAGTATACAATATTGACGTTTAACCTGACGTAGAATCAATACGCGAAATAATCTTGCCTCTAGTTATGGCACAAATTGCCATTTTGATGGAATAATCATGAAATAATGGATTCTGGCATTTAGTCCCTTTCGAATTTCTACTCTTCAATTGTATTGGAAGATTTTGAATGGGTATACTCACGTGTAAAGTCTTCTGAATGCTAATAATAAGCAGATACTCTTTACACAAACTGAGTAGAATCCGAATAAACGCATTATCATCGGAATCTCTCAGCAACTGCACAACGGCCAGAGTTGAGAGTTAACACGAGCAGTTTCCCTTCGTTTCTACTTCCTTGCTCTGCAAAGTAACATCAAACACCTCTAACCTTCGACGTAGAACACTTGCTGATTATATTTATTATGTGTTTGTTTGTTCGTTCTGGTAATATTCAGCATGCGACGCCATATTGCAGCCAGCAGGTGTTCAGCTCTGTGTGAATGGAGTGTTCTCTACCTTTAGGTCATTGCAGTCATTGTGTTCTTACAACTGAAACATTTGAGTTTTTATACGAAAGCAATCGGCAGTTAGAACATGAGTGATGTTCTTTTTCATAGCTAATAACCCATTGTTTAAGACGGAGGAATCTAACATGACTTAGAGATAATATTTTATATATTGTATCCAAATGAGAGTGTGTACTGGTATTTTTCTCATGACAGCGATGAATACGACACATAGAAATTGGTTTTATCATAGTTATTGGTATGATTTATTCATGTACCGCAGTTCGTTCCTCTACCACAAGCGGTTCTCATAATCAACAAATGTTTTTGTACTCCAAATTGTAAGTGTGCCTCAACCGTTCATATTTGACGTGGACAATATATGTCAAGTCTCAAAATAATTATTTTCATGTCAGCAATCCCCTGGCGCTTGTTTGGTCCAATTTCTGAAACATGTTGTATAAGTGTCAAACTATACTGAAAATTAACGTGCCGTGTATGACAGACTTATGCATAGTTACTTTCACGTGAAACATTAGAATAATAAAAAGTAATTCAACTATGATTTTATGGTTTTTAAAACGCAGATGTACCAACGAACGTTAAAGACATACTTTCACATCTAACGGAACTAGGCATGTTACTGTAAAATACTGATATTATGTCACTGTTTTGTTTAACAGGTTGGGAGGCTGTTTGCTACTTGATTAGTGGAGTAATACACGTGATTCAGTTAATAGTGTCTGTCCCTCTTATCTTCGGAGCATTCATGGTAAGTGAAGGATGCAAGGTAAATTATCGGTTTTGTCTCTTCATTTAAACTTGATATATTCTGTACCTGTATATATCTAATAATATTTCTGTAAGATACTGTTTTCAAATTGTAATGTATCTTTATCACGATGTTTTAGAGAAATATCGTTTGCATTATCATACAGTGAATACACGTTTCAAAGCGCTGAAATGCTGTTGATTAGAATGTTTGCCATACAAATATTTTTTGTTGACGACTCAATTAAGTACATTGGTAAAATTAAAAAAATAACCCATTGTTTTTTTTCCTGGATAAAATGTTTATTAGTTAGCATTAAAACAGCATTGGATTTAGCAAGTGAGATTACCTTCACATACATATTTAGAACCAGAAAATTAGTAGTTACATTTAAAGTACAGGCTGTTCCAAATGTCTTGTCACTCCTACTGTGCTGTGGCGGTGTGTATAACATTTAAATTGTTTTTTCCACTTTGGTGAAGCAATTAAAAATGCATGAAATAAATGTATATACTCAGACGCATGTGATGGATTCACTAGGAAAGATCTTTACGTGTCCAGATCATCCGTATGAGCTCCGTCGTTGTCGTGGCACATAATATGTGGGGCCATGACCTGTGGTGTATTCGACAAAGCATAGCTCGGTTGACTGTCGCAAATGCGTCTATAAGAGCTTCCTTTAATTGAGTAGTCCAGTTCCAAAACTCTCCTTGTCCCCTTTCACTAAAACTAAGCAAATCGCGAAGAACTGATTTGCAGTTTTTCAAAGTGTGTCTGTTTTTTGAATAAGGCGAGTTTTAGAAACTATCATCCCGTCAACTTCAGCACACGCTTAAAACCTACGCAAAACTGTTTAGAACTCATTTTTCCTTGGTCATGGACAAGACGAGTTTTGGAATTTGACTACTCAGTTTTTCTGTTGTTTCGCAGGGTTGCTGGGATATGTGTACTTTAATAATACCCCGAAGAGCATCGGTACATGAAGAACGTTCGGGGCTCCGGAAGGCAATTTCAGAGGCGCTGTCTGGCAGATATGCTGATCCATGTCCTATCCGCCTGTCTGGAAATACTTCATTTAGATATTCCCGGACAGTGATGGCATAGTGCGGTGGAGCTCCATCCTGTTGAAACCAGCAATCTTGAAGTATATCCAATCTCTCGAGCTCTGGAATAAACCACTCCCTCAACATGCTCAGATAGGTGTGTTGGTAGACAGGTACATCAAAGTAATAGGGACCTTAGCAGACATAGCGGACCGGATTATAACGTGTGGAGGGTTATGTTCGAGCTCTCCATAATAATGGGGATTATCCTTACCCCACACGTAAACATTCTTCGCCTGTGTACTCTGGTAGATTGCACATTCATCGCTGAAAAACAGTTTACCATGCTGCGGGAGTGAAGGAAACACTTCAAGCAATCATGCGCACGTTGTTCACGACGGTATCACTGAGCTCGTTGATGGCTGTTGGCCTGGAAGCTTTCAAGCCGAGATCCTTCGTCATGTGTCTTAGTATTGTGGTTTGAGGCATTGAAAGTTCAGATGCACGTGTGCGAAGGGTGATCGGAGTACAGAAGCCGCCACTGCCGCGCGTATGTCCTCGCGCATTCTCTATGCTCTTCCCAGTATGTGGCAGTTCAAATGCCCACACACTAACAACGTGTCGCTCTTCAACGCTGTAAGAGCTTGAGTCGACCATCTAAAACAGGATATTGACATATTATACACAACTTCACAGCACAGAAGTGGGGGGGGGGGGACAAGACTTTTGGAACGCTCTGTACAGCATCAATTCACACACAACCTATGATACACATTATTAAGTTAATTTCACTATACAAAATAAACGTGACTGAAATATGCCCTGTTGATGAGTGAGTGAACATATTTTGGCCAGCGTAAGGTCTTGTTACGTACACCTTTTGACGTTGGTGAAAAAAACTCAAATTTTTTTTTCTAACGGAATGCTTTGAAAAAAAAAAAACAAAATGCTCGATTGAGTAGTCATTCGATGAACAATTAAGTAAATGCGTATGGCAAACTAATGCGCAGTTCGTTTAAAAACACATTATTTTGCTTGATTTTTTCTTATTTCCATTACAAATTTAGTCATATTTGTACAAAAATCTGAAAAAAAAATAAGAAAATAAATAAATATGAAGTTTGTAGCTACTAATAAATTAGGTACAAATAACGATACATTTTTGTGACAACCCCTTGTAGGAATTCTTATGTATGAAAATTATGTTTTTTTATAAAATATTTTCAAAATCACTACAAAACCACCAGACGTGGCCTGAACTACGATGTCTGAGAGCTGGACGAGGTAATATGAGATGGAAGCAATGGAATACGAGCATGATACTCGGGAGTACTCTGAGAAACCCGCTGGCGTATGCCTACAACGTTTCCCATGTGGGAAAATAACATGAAGGTGTAGGTTAAATAACGGCAGGAAAAGAATGTATGTGTGTACCGTGTATGCCACTAATTTCCAGTTATACCTCTTGATAATTGATTAAAAGTTAAAATAACCCACAATAAGATGCAGTAATAGTCGTATACGACTATATACTGTCCAAAATTTTTATGAATATGTTTGCTAACAACATCTAATACAGAGTAATTATATAAATATTTTTGGCTTTTCGTTTTATACTGGGAGTTTTTCTGCATCTCAGCAATATTCACCTGCAATATCGCAAGGCCACAAACAGTTTCACAAAGGTTCTCCGTTTAAATTTCGGCGTATCATATTTACTGATTACAATTATCGAGTGCTTATTTGTTTGTTCTGAAAATATTCAGCACGCGACGTCATATTGCAGCTAGTGTTAAAAAATTTAGCACTCGCCCCATACGTAAAATATACATAAAAATGTGAACTGTAACATGTGTGCGATATTGCGTAAAAGCTACATTTTGTTAGTTTTAAAAGCTGGGTTTACCTGGAACTAACTGTGTGTGCGTGTGTCTTCCACAGAACAAGAATTGCCTCCTGTATCCTTGGCTAATTTATGCGTTCCTGTGTTTTATTCTTATGTTTTTTACTGCCGCGGCGAGCAGCAAGATTATGAAAAAGACGAAAAATATTTCGCTTCTTGCTTTGGCATCCATAACAATACTTAAAGGTGGTAAGTGTCATGCAATATCTAACTGACCGTGTGTATGTGAACTTATTCTTCCAGGCAACTGGAAGTCGGTAGCTAATAGTACTTCAGAAACTAAAAATTTTGAATGTTGCAGTCAATAAAGTTAATCAATATTGCTATTAATATTGAGTATCTATCATTAAAATGATGTAATACCTAAAAATAAATAGGCGATATTTTCAGCCGTTAAAAAAAAAAAAAGCAAATATGTTTTAAGAGTAAACTTTCGTAAACTGATTTTGAAGTTTAGCAATTTGAGCCACTAGCCTATTTTTTTTTGGTTCTCTTAATTAAGTTAAAATAGAGTGATAATTTACTTAGTTGAAATGTGTCTGTACAACAATATGAAAATGGTAATTATATCAGTCAAGCAAATAATTTCAAGAACTATTTATATAATGTGAAATTTTGAATACAAACATTATTATTTCAAGTCAGTTAAGTTTTAGAATAATGATACTGGGACGGAAGGCTCACAGCAAATTTTATTATTTTATGCCTAATAAATTAAAGAAAATAAACATCACAAACTGACTGTGTTGATGTGTGGCAACCATGAACTGAAAATCTGCGTGTGGTTTATTTTTCTAAATAATTATCTTTATTTAACTTTATACTTACGTCATCATACAACGTAAAGAGAAAAGTATTGAAAACAAACCTTATCTGCCTCCTGCCTGAATATTTTGTTGCGTGTTAAGAGTCTCGTAAGTTAAGAAGCTGTCTTATAATGCCATGCGTGCACATCTGCAGCCTTTCTTTGTAGTTAGTTATTTGGTCAGGATGACTCTCAGGGTACTGAGGTTCTATCCGCTAATCACAGACGTGTGGTGTTGCAGTGCCATTGTTCTTATTGGCCCAGTCTAATAAGTGACTCTTCTACACAACGTTCATGAAGCAGGGCTGCAGATGTGCCAGTAAGGCATTGAAATATAATGAACACATAGTTTTACAAACGTCTCGTGTCCCTGTGTATCAAAACTATTCAGAATATAATTATTTCAATATAATTTTTACATGACGTTGCCAATTCCAGTATTATGACCTACTGTGATATGTTACCCTACAGTGATAATCTTACTTGATGAAAAATTATCACATTTATTGCCTGAAAGATTTAATTTTTGATCCGACAGGGTTAGCACTAGTTTATGACTTATACTTTGAGCCACAAACTTTTCGTGGACAGAATTTTGCCCCAGTTTGTTTCAATGCCTAATGTTCACATCTGCAACTGTGCTTCATGGTTATTGGCAGCGTGTCTTTGTGAAGTGACGTCTCACATTTGACTGAACCAATCACAATAAAGTTAACTACAACACCACACGTCTGTTACTTGCTGGTAGAACCTCAAGACATATGAGAGTTAAAACACCCAATCACTGACCACGAAGCAGAAATGCAGATGTGCACATAAGTCACTGAAACAAACTGCGGCAAAACTCTTTTCGCAAAAAAAGTTCATGGCCCTAATCATTTCAAAAAAAAAAAAAAAAAAACAGTTAATAGGATTTCAAAAGTGTTCTTGTCACCCCGAATTACCTATAACTAGAGATGGTGAAATTTCGCGAATTCAATGACCTGCATGTTAGAATCAAATATCCTATGGAAAGTCAACCCCTGTCTTTTCATTTATTGTCTGCTGTTCCACTGAGTAGCAGCTAGTGGACAAATGTTTGGGACTTAAGAGGATTCCTTCGCGGTGTCAAATTTACACATTTGACACGTGGGAACAGCGTAGCGATAAGAGCCGGTGTCCCATGCTTGACGAGAAGCACATCGCCTCTATTTGCAGCGCGCCAAACTGGCGTGCAAGTTTTCCGTTAGACTTTAAGGGGTGGCCCCAATATTTAAGTTTTTAATTGTATGAAGTGTACTGCTTGGTGGAATTCCCCCAAACTATACCAACCAACCTAGGAGGTCCAGGAAGGGTAAACCAATAGGGTAAACCGATCAAGACAGCTCCTAGGCCAGCCTAGCAAAGAAAGGGGAAAACAGTACTAACGTGGACACAAGTTCTTGATCGGTGCTCCTTATTCAAGGTCAGAGAAAGGGCTGAGCCTCCTTTCCACAACACTTCACATTAAAGGTTATTAATTTAAGAAACCATACAAAAATTAATTTATTTTATTTTAGGAGCATGAGAGCATTCGAATATTAAACTTTATGAAATGAGTTAGGTCTAGTAAATAAAATTGTAATAATTCGGGAAAAAGAACTTTTTAATACCTTGATTAGTTGATTAGATAACAAGAAAATCTTTGCACAATGAGTATTTTGAGTATGTAGATTAACCCATACGGAACATTTACAAATCAAGAAAAGCACGTATGGCTGAAGAATATCATAATAAATACGTTAAACAAGGGGATCCCCAACAAAAAAAAATTAATTGACTTACATTATAATTTTACATAATTTAACAAATTTTCAATTTTTGTTGTTCAATTGATTTTGCAGAGGTTGTGATCGAATATTAAATAAAGTCTAAAATTTGAATAATTAGTGCTGTGTGCACATCAAGTAGTTAGGACGAGAGAAGGAAAATAAATACATATAGGCTGGACTTTCCTGGCTGTCCTTCATGGGGACACTCTTGCCACCGCCGAAAGATGTTACTTCTCCATCTCGCCCATGGCTACCGATGACGGTACAGCAAAAGGACGAGCCGAAATAATGTTACTTCTACATCGGAAGATGTAGACAAGCCAAATCCCTCAAATACTGGATAGGCTTCCTTTCCTTCTACATAGCGAAGAGTTGAAACCGCGTGGCGGGGACCGCTACATTAAACAAGCAAACAAATTATTTTAAAAATGAACATCATAAAAACAATGTAACACTAGGACGCAAAAGGTAAAAAATTAAAAGAATAAACTCACCCTATGTGGAAAACTTGTCGGATTATATTACAAAATGATAAAGAACACTAAGTATTTGGCTGATGTTCACGCCATGATGTGTAAGAAACATCAAGGTCGAGACAAAGGAATGCCTAGAGGTTATAGGTCGGCATAGAGTCGTAGCTACTTGATGTTACCAAAATAGTATTTCGACAGTATCGAAAAATACTTCCTAACATAATATTTTAAAACACACACGTGTTTTAATAATCAAAACATTATATTTTAATTCAAATTTTACCAATAAAAAAGTTTGTTTGATTCATTTGAAAACAAATACAATCAGATCATGATTAGAGTTGGTCAGAAGTGTTACACAAGAACTGTTCCATAATTATACAACACTGCATTAACTGCACATAAATAACTGCCTGAAATTTTCTTTATAAAATAATAAGAAGATTACTGTTACTACAATTTCAACGAAGATTAAAGAAATAAACAGTGCTGGGGTGGAGTAACTTTGCCAAAATAAAAATATGTAGTTACCACAACGAATAGACGAACTAGACAAAACAAAGTAAACAAATGATCATGTACATACAAACGGCACAGAAGCAAAGACCAACGCATACTAGTCGTTTTGCACATTACGAATTCAGGTAATATTTGCGGAGTTACATCAGTCTAAAAAAAAAGTTTTTAGCCATTTTGAGAGGGCCGAATATCATGTTTCTAACAAGCGTGCTGCATTTTTGAAAAAATAGAAGCATATTTTCAAGTGTGTGTTCTTTTCGTAGGTAAACATAATATGAATAACTTAACTGGTTTCGCGTGGAAAAGAATACGTGCGACACGCTGCAACGCCGTCCATGAGACAGTCGTGGACTCCTCTTAAGTACGCATAGTATATTTGATTCTAACATTCATGTCATTGAATTCGCGTAATTTCGCCTTCTCTACCTATAACTTGAAGGGCGAGTGCGTTTTCCAGAGCTGAAAGTTAACTGGTGGTTGCGATGATCGTGTTTCAGGCTTGGTATTTTACTTCTTCGACACGGTTTTAAAATACCACGAATCTCTGCCGGTGCAGAAGCCCGTCCAATCTGATGAAGAGGATTTACTTTCCAACGAAGTGTAGCAGTAACTACGACGACCATGGAAGAACTGGTGTGGACAGTGGATTTGAAAACTGATGTGACTGATTGCCACGACTGATACTATGAAGTCATTGTTACATTACGGTAAATGGAAAGACGAGTAGGAAGTTCATGTCCGACTCGCAAAGCGCAGTAGTAATAAGATGACACATCACAATATAAAAACATGTCTATATCAGTGGCGATATTTGAGTGATAAAGGCTACAACTCAGTAGCTTTGGTAAGAAGCCAGTGTGCAGGCCTGTAGGAATTTATAAGACCGTGATTATGACGCCTCAATGTACTTCTCAGGTTATGCGTTAAACTATATATGATACATGCTGAGCTAACAAGAATAGTAAACGTGAGTTGGAGGAAATAATGTTTTGTTATTTAATCACAGGTGTGGATTTCACAGCTATGTTCAGTTACATCCCCTTCCTGTCGTTTATTTCTCCGTGCAGTATTGATGATGACTTTATAGTAAATATAGGGTAGAGGGAGTATCCTCTATACAGCTGCGTACGAAATTGTGTGTTCAACATGCGTCACGTGACTTTAGTGAAATATGCGCGGGAAATTTTAAATAACATTGAGAGCCAAGGCAATAATTGCTTAGTAATCACAACTATGTTGGATTATTTTGGTTCCTTATGGATATATGAACTAAGGAGAGCATACTACCATATTATTGCATAGTACAATTGCGTAGAAATTTCAGATCGATAAACGTAAACAATGTTTGGTACGTTACTGTTTCCCTTAACCCAGCTGTTTTAGGTAGAAAGTAAATATTAGCTACATACTTACTATAAGGTTTTGAACAGAGATCTTGGTGACACCACATGACTAAATATGTATTCTGGAAGGTACTCCATGAGTTTCAAACAACACGACTGCATTTTTACGCCGAGAAAACATAAGAAAACGACACCAAACTCTCGAGACCATGTTGGACACACATTTGTGACGTCATGTTCCCTCTACTATATATTGCCTCTATAATGATGACACAGCGTCCCATTACTTTAAGTAAGGTTAATTATGTTTCACGTCAGGAAGACAGTCGATTATCTTAAGGGTAGAGGCACGAGTATTTCGCGTATTCGTCAAGCAGCAGCCTAGACTTCACAGACCTATACACGCACTGGTCAAAGTCAAATATCCATTGGCTTCTAGCCGTACAAGCTGGTAGCACTTGATATCACCACGACTTGTTTCCTTATTTATATCTGGCTTGCAGTCGTCAAATGTGTATCAAAACAACTGTTATCCAATCACAGGGTTTAACTGTGAATATGACATTCTTGATGTTTACCCTGACCTAGAATCATTACGTGAAATAATCGTGCCTCCACTTATAGGCGAATTTGGCAAGGGAAGATTTCTACCACTAGTTACGCTGGAGTCTGTTAGTAAATAGATAAAGTGCTAACTACTCTATTAAGAGGAAAATATCTTGACTTAAACTTTTTGCTGGAAAACCGAACTAATTTTGGTTTAATAGATTTATTCGCAAAATTAAAACCACTTTCATTATCACGAAAATATGTTAACAGAAAATGACGGGAATTTATTTTGTCGCATTTCAGATACTAGCGCAGCTAGCGGCAGAAGTTGTAACTTAGTAAACTAACGATATCGAGCTCCCTGATCTGTAATAGAATTAACCTTATCACAGTATAAGCACCTACGTTAGCTTCTGTGTTAACATTATTTACACCCCTGTTTATAAATCCTGTACGAGGCACGTCCACCTTCTGCACAAGAATATCCCTTATTGCCAACACTGGCGCCGTCTGCACCTGAGGAGTTGATTAATATTGTAGTTAATTATTGAGGAAAGGTTTGTTGTGGTGAAAATATTTTACCACCGTATGATTTCAATGCCTTCCCTATGTGCACACATGACGCTAGTCTTCATGGCTGGTGACTGAATGGTTTTTCTCGTAGAATTTGTTTTATGCTGGCAAAATTGTAATTATTCTCTTATTCTTAATAGTGAAGTCAAATTACAGACATTTCTACCATGGCCGTCGTAAGTAGAAGGCAGTAGTCTTGAATGTGGCAACGCTGCATCGAATACCTGCTGCCAGTTGTAGCGTGCACTGTTTTAAATGTTAAGTATTATGTATGATGTTATTTAATGGTTAGTGAACTAATTATTTTTGTTAATGTTTTATTGCCACTAATATTATTTGCCAGAGTTTTATTCAAAGATATTAGTAATTTAACGTAATTTTAAATGGATGGTTTTTGTTTTAGCAATAATTGTACTATTTAAAACTTTATTCAGTATTTTAACGATATCTCTAATATTTGTTTACTTTGGTGATCTTATTCTGAGCCAGTCCAGTAACCTCTCTACATTATCCATTATTCTACGGTGTTTTTGGTTGCCATAGCAACGAGGCACGCACGGCAATTTTTCGATAAGTTTCAGCGAGCGTAATTCGCCAATTGAATATTGAACTTTAAACAGAGAGTTTTGCTAGTTTTGGCTTGGAGACGCCAAGCCAACGCCATCTTCCTGTCCCGGCTAGTCAGGAGAGTTGACGTGAGTTTTAACGCCAGGCTCCAGGGCCATGTAGTAATTTTGCGAGTGCCGAAATTCGTGTCTGAGGGTGCCTTTAAGGTGAAGACGGGCCCTCAAGAGGAGTTTCGCGGCAAATGAAGAGACCTCAGACCCGGTCAGCCGTGTTTTTAGGATATTAAGCAGTCTTCCGCGAGTGATGGTTTGCAAGTACACAGACTGTATGTAGTATGCACAGGCCCGATGGTCTTAGGGAAGAGCCGGAAGAAACCAGCATTCCTACGAGAGTGTGCATGAGGTACACCAAGACTGTTACTCATCAGTTTCTACGGTCTACGGCAGCTGAGTATCCAGCTACAGATAAGTGGAACCAACCACAAGCTGCCCAGTACTAAATTAATCCCTTTTAAGCTAGCCGCAGTATTTTTTTTTTTTCAATTAATTTTTTGTTTGGTATTCATTATGGAACTACCAAAACGTTTAATATTTTGCCAACGGTTACCTTGAGATTCATTTAAAGAAATAATGCTCGTTATTGACTAACTGTGTGGATTTTGTAGAATTTAAAGTTATGAAACATCAGACTTAAGCTGCACCCTTATGAACATTATTTGAACTTTGAAACATATAAATAGTAAATTCGAATATTCACTGGCTGGCTGTAAATATACGTTTAGAGAGATCCTGAAGATTTTATTTGTAGTTAAACTAATATTGATTTTTACTGGCAATTTTTAATAATTTGACTAATAACTTTATTGCGCTGCTGGCAGTAATTTTTATTCTAGAGGCTATATAAAAATATCCAGAAGTAATTCTAATTGCCAATGCCATAATAAACTCAAATTTCTAAACAAGGTTATTTTTGTTAAGGTCTTCTTTCATTTTTATAGTAGTTGTGAATTTGGCAAAAGTGATTTGTTTTCAGCGTCCTGTGAAAGCAGTTAAATAGTGTTGAGGGTGTTTTTGCAGAGAGCTCCACCTCACCTAACTACACTTCCACATTTTCATACACACTCACTACGGTAGTACCTCACATTGCAGTACAATGGTAGGCTGTCGTTCACTGGCTGCCCTAGTCAGTGTAGACGTGTACACGCCACTAAAGCTGCATCTATATACGCTAGAGGCTAGGACAGTCAATAAGTGACAAACAACAGGCCTCCGATGCAGTTTTGACACATTAAAGACTCCGGCCTTCTACTAAACACAGCCATGCCTCTACACATGGACACAAAGCATATAATCATTAGTATTTTACGTATTAATCTGGCAACAGCCTAGACTTCTCAGAACTATACACATCCTGGCCGAAGTCAAATATCCATTGGCTTCTAACCATAACACGTGTTACCAGCACGACTTGTTTCCTTATTTATCACTGGCTTGCAGTCGTCAAAGATGTGTTAAAACAGGTGTCGTCTAATCACAGAAGGAGCAGTGAAGTATACATTATTGGCATTCGACCTGACCTGGAATCAATACGCGAAATAGTCTTGTCTGCAATAATCGTGAAGCATATCTGCAGGTATGCACGTAAAACAATGAAACAAATAAATGAGAAATAATTTTCATTAAAAAAAATCAGTTGTTTTATATGACACTAGTGTTACGTGCTCGCTTGCAAGCTGTTTCACTCAAATTTCTACTTGTTATGAGCAACATTGTAAGAAGGTTTAATGGGTTTGTCTAATAAGTTGCTAGTTCCACTGCTCCACTGCTTTATTTTGGCAGTGGCCTAACAGAAAACAAAGTCAGCACAAGAATTTTAAGGGGCGCCGGCTTTGATATACGTAGATGGTAATAACATTTTAAAATGTACTTTTTTTAGATATCTTGTATGTTCAATAAGTGCTGAAGTAGCAGCTATTGATAAATTACAATCGCAAACTAAACAAAAACATAAAAACCAAGCCACCTTGTTAAGTGTGTACCGAGTTTAATGAAATTCTAATAAATTATTATTCAGATATATCGTGCGTTCAAAAATGTTTAAAAAGCGGCCATTGAGGAACCACTAACACGGCGTGAACAAAATACCCACATAGTCCCCATATGTTTAAAGAAAGTTTTTAGGGAGACACACACTTATATGACATGCATTCGTACTTAACACGCACATACACCTGCACACACACGCACACCTATATATATATATATATATATATATATATATATATATATATATATATATATATATATATATATACACACACACACACACACCTACTGTGTAAGGCATATTACTCTGCTTGTAAATAAAAGAATTTTGTGCCTTTTTTCAGGTAACATTTCCATCCATACTGAATATCTTGGACGCAACTGAATTGAAACTAGGTAACGTCCCTTACAGGCAAGGATATTTTGCTTACGTTTTTTTCCAGTGTGTAAGCAAACGTCATAATTATTAATACAGCTTCAAACCCTACAACGAATGTGATTTTATTGAATTCGCCTGTGCATTGGACGAGCAAATGAATCATTGGAAGACATTGACTTCGTACAGTTCGAAGAGACAACGCCCTTGCTCGTACAGGGTTGTCACATTGCAGACAGCAAACTTTCACTACGGCAAAGGTAAAAAATGTTGCACAACCGGCTGAGAACTCAAGGCTTTAGTTCTTATCGGGCCGCAATTTCTTCATGTTCACTTGTTTAGCAGACGCAAAATCCAAGTTCTTGTTGTTTGTAAGACGGAAAAGCCTGACCGCCGGATAACCACATCCACATCCCCATTTTTCTGCTTCCTTTACTCACAGTGCATATGTCTACCAGGGTAACTGAACAAACTTAAAATTTCTAGCGGTACGTCAAGTAGACTACCGTTAATCGGGGTTACGTTGACCATTTTCGGAGTAACTTTGACTATTCAACATATTACGTTTTGGGTTTTCTGGTAACCAAACAGATAATCTGAGTCGTGTATTTTAAATTTTTCCTTTCATCGATTTAGCTAATGTTTGAAACTTTTGTCACTAAACAATATAAAAACCAAAATTTTGAGTTGGTAAAGTAACCCCGCAGGGTCAAAGTAACCCCGGTTTACGGTACAACTACAATTGTTACAGTAATACTAACAAAATATGTAAAACTGTTGAAAGTGCTTTGATAAACAGCAAGAAAAATGTGTTTATTTGGTAGAACAAGGTCAGAAAAAATTTTCGTGAAATTACGGAAAAGTACAGGTACTTAATTATCCAGAAGTCTTCATAAAATCACGGACACTCAGTTTTGACTTGTAACAAAATCATCCGTAAAATTACAGACAATCCATTTTTCTCACAAAAATTAACATTAGTTTTTGTAAGTGGCAGACCATTTTCCAAAAATACCAAACGTTATTCTTGTCTATGTCTTCTTGACGTTTTGACGTAATTGTCAGTAACCTGAAAAAAGTTTCCACTTCGCTGGGATTAGAACCTACAAACCTTTTAGAACGAGGCAAACACTCTTAACCATTGTACCATAGTTACCAAACAATCGCCGAGTGACGTCAATTCAATTGTAAGATATTAACTTTGTAAGAGACAAACTTTTTTTTTATACGGTAATCGTACAGAACTTCATCAGTACCATCATGAGAAAAATATTTTACTCGATATGAATACATAACTTTAAATGTGAATACCCACTGCGCGAACCGTAGAAAAGAGGTGCAACAATTTTTTCAGCTGTGATAAGTTCCATGTAGTGACATGCATGGTCACCCACTGTAGGATAGATAAGCGAGGATAATAGAAGATGTGTGTGTCGCGCGAATATTCTGGAAGGTAAGCGTAGTCTGTGAGTGCCGACTAGCTTCTCTTTGACATAGTGGGAGGGTTGCAGGAGAAACCATGTGGCCTCTTAGACAATTTTTGTTTGTTTGTTAGATTTTTTCAGTAATAAATGGTCTCCAGCTCTTCGTTAACGGCAAGAGAATAAATTTTAGAAGCAAAATGCAATAACTAGAATAAATACCCATTACGGGGAATCAGTACCTGCCATCTTCGAATCCTTGAACTTTCGCTATAAGTCCCATACCACGTGATTTATTAAAATTTACCATTTGACATGGCACAGATATTACCGAGTGTGCGGTAGATAAATAAACGCTGAACGTAAGAAAATTGATATTTACGATTTTTTCGAAGCCAATATGGGTAAAATACTCTATGGCAATCCTAGATAATGGTATTTGCCAACTTTATGAGTAAATACTTACGAGAATGACCAATTCGTTACGCGTAATCTCTTGCGCCGCAGTTACATGCACGAGGTTCCGGCGTCAGTGATTGTGCCTCAAAATTTCGTAACAATGGAAACAATTTTGTTTAACTGTTGGGTAAAACAATTGTCTTCTGGAAGAAGAAAGTCATTTTTTTGTACGATTGGTCACAGGTATAGTGTGAGCAATAGTAGTCAAGCAAGACAACAGTATACAATGTAATCAACTACTTCCTCTGCATTGTCGAAGCATAAAACACCATAGAAAATTTATTAAATACAGAAGTTCCATTATTCCAACATGACGTGTACTGATCCCCCTTAACAAGACACTCGAATTCACTTTAAGAACTTCCAGAACGTCACAAACACGTAACGTGCCAAATTCGCGACACAGGATCCAAAAAACCGATCCTCTCACGGCGGTAGCTAATGAAGAACTTACTTCGGCCACAAGACAGTTCCACCCTTTGCCCAATCGCGATATGAGGCCTTGGCTATTTCGCTCGTCGCTCTGCATATCTCTTCTTCGTGGGAAAGTACGAAAAACAAAGAAGCAGCGCTTCTCTTCTCTTACATTGTCTTGTCGTGGCTTCGTTTCGCATCAGTGTGCATGGACATTTTAACTCTAGGTGTCACAGTGATATTTCCGAAGAAACGTCAATAGAGCTCGAACCCTAGGGCCTATCATCGTTATTTTTACTTTAATTGGACACATAGAAATGCATGTTACCTAATTTTAAGATTCTTCGAAATTCAACATTTAAGGGGGTGAAAATACTTTAAGTGTTTCCTATTAATTATCAATATCTGTCGAATCTTTCGGGGAAGAGAGTTGGTTTTCTCTTCAAAATATTGCGTAGGCCTACATAAAAACCCAAAATGTAGTTATGGAATTTTTTTTTTAAATTCTACCACCAAACAATACAAATGAGGAAAATGTGTTTTTTTTTTAAGAATTGTCTATATCGCCGTAACACAGTTGGCTATCGTCGTGACTTTTACTGCAAATGGTTACGCATATAAATGAGTATGACAAGATATCGATAATTAAGGGGGTGAAAATACGTGAAATGTGGTTTCAATTAATCGTTGATATGTCTTGAAACCAGCTGGCTATTATCGTGTTTTTCACGTTCAAGAGACGCAAGTGCAATAGTAAATTATGATTCAAGGGTTTATCGAATTTCAGTTTCATAGACGTGAAAATACCTGGAATGTGTTGTAGATAAGTCTTAGATATATATCGAACCCATTGAAATATTCAGTTTATTATTGATTCAGGACGATTATTAGGTAAATGGCCGCAAAGATGTTTAAATATTTCTCAAAATTTAAACACTTAGTATTGTACAGGGGTGATATGTGATTTTTAATTAATGGTTGATTTTGCTTTGACAAAATGAGCTGTAGTCACGGTTTTCACTTCACTTGGATACCTGACCAAATTAAATGTAAGGTGAAAAATTAAGATTGATTTTTCGAAATTTGACGCAGAAAGGTGTGAAAAGGCGTAACATTTATTTTCCATCAGCCGATGATACTTATATAACCAGTAGAAACACTGATGTGGTGCTCGCGTCAGTACCTAAAAAAAGTAACGCAAGTACTTTATTTTATAAGATAGCTAAATTAAGAAGAAAACTTAGTTTGTGAACTTTCAAGACAGACGATCCGAAAAAGCAAGTACGACCAGCGAGAAATAAATTACACAGGAGTTTCATTCTACAGTTCTATCGAGACGTGTTGTTGTGCAATCTCTGTCAGCCTAGGAAATTATGAACAATTTTGACGTTATATGGTGCAGCTGTTTGTCGTTCAGACACACAAAAACTCCAAGACAGATTAAATTAGAGCAATTTGGATGGAGTCGTTCTAAAGTGGTAAAAAAGTATTATGCAGGCCACTATCCATTGAAGTTCCTCTACAGCGTCATTCCACATATACCGTCTCAATAACCTCAAGGTTGGGGCACCAAATAAGTTTATATTTCTAGCATCACCAATGGTTATACTCGGGGAAAATCAGTCTTCAGACCACGTAAACTGCGTATTTCATTCGGTTACTGTCTTACATTAAAGTGTCTGAAATTACCCCACAACCTCAACTTTGCTGTGACTGTAAATAAATCCCAGGTGAAGTCGCTGTTAGTGGCAGGTACAAACTTAAAACTGCTTTTCGCGTGGACAGCTATAGTTACTTATCCTGCTGCAGAGTTAACTCAACTAGCAGATTTGTCATTCTAACAATTGATGACTGAACTACCTGCCTGGTGTACAAAGAGGTCTATAAATAAGATAAGTATTATCTAACTGAGAAATACACTCGAGCAATCCGCGGGTCGGAAATATATTCCACGTCTTTGTACTACTTTAAAATATCTCATTTCGGCACGTCTTGAAATCTGGT
The DNA here is from genome assembly GCA_003012365.1 of Medauroidea extradentata. Taxonomy (NCBI): domain Eukaryota; kingdom Metazoa; phylum Arthropoda; class Insecta; order Phasmatodea; family Phasmatidae; genus Medauroidea; species Medauroidea extradentata. Next base: position 22,284 of record PNEQ01117299.1, on the reverse strand, counting down.
CTTCAGAATAGGGAAAATTCCTAGAAAAAGTTTTTAATATTTGCCTCATTCTTCCGAATCATTTCGGCACTAAATGCAGCTAGGCAAAGCAATAGCTCTTTGAATATTGTAATTGTCGTATTATTCTGCTTTAAAAATGCCATATTTTCAAACGCCGCCACAAACATTGAAAACGTGTTCTTATTGGCTAACATATTTTATGACGTAGTCTTACTTGTTTTGGTTAGCCACCGCACGCCAGGCTCTATTGTGTGCATTAAAATTTTTCAACTACGTAAGAACAAATCAAATCTAGCGAACCCAGTTTCGTAAAAGTTAATTGGGGAAATTCACCTGTTGTTTGTGTATGCGTGGTTGTAAATGCCAACTACGAAGATTTATTTCACTTTGAGTTGATTTTAAAGGAATGAAGACAGCAATGTATTGCTAAGCGTAGCTCTCTCTCTCTCTCTCACACATTGAGACGTTTTGTTTATAGGTTCGAGTTAATGTAACTTTAATTTTAATTTTAGAGAGATAATAACTTACTACGAATTCAGTTTAATGTTTTAGATCCGATATATAATCATAAGTTTAGGTTTGAAAGGTCAGACGAACGAAGTTCACACGAGTACAAAAAGTGAACCTGTCGAGCTAATATTTGGAATGCGTTTAACCAATCTTGGTACAGACAATGATCGAACATTCTGATTGCACGAGAACGTAAAATAATGTGACAGATCAATTATTTTATTACATGTACATTTTTTCTCTCAGTAATTTTTACGTTTCTCGTGAACGGCATTGAGACAGGTGTGCTGCCATATTGGGACAAGTTTCGCAAGACCCCGCCCACTCCTCGAATTATCGGCCAATCACGTGGACCTTGAACTCGCGTATTGGCTAATAATGTTGCCGCAGCCAGAACACTTCAGCTGCAGATATTTCGTCGCAAAATGCACGCTTTTGACCGCAATTTATAACTTAAAAGAACTTATTTATTTTATACTAACGGTGTCATGTTGCACAGAATACAGCATTACATACGTATACTGTATTTTTGTCGTTATTAGCAGTATATTATGTCTCTTCTTGAAGCTTAAATCATGCATTACGCCTTGATTTATCAGACGGTGCTAAAGTTAAGATTTTAATCCGAGTAAATTGCATTTTATTGCTGCGCAAACTAACTAATATACACATTTATACACTGTGGAGTTCAAGCCATGCTGGATTTTACCGCATAAACTACTTTATTTAACACAATTACGCCACTTAAACGTATGTTGCTGTCGTTTGTGTGTTACGTACATTTAAATGTACAGTGTCGTGACGCGCACAACAGACAGCTCATTTTATTTAAGTTTTTCTGGAGTTACACAGACGCAATGGAAGAAAGTGTGGTATCGTTGTTCATTAAATTAAACGCACTTTTAAATAAAAATTGAATAAAAAATAGGAAGTTTTCCTAATGGTTTATTTGTGTAGGTATACAGTCGAAGCAAAAATCACGACATTATACTGCGTTCTATCTGTAAAGACGATCAATTAAAACAAAAATCATCTTTCACACCTTCGAAGGCAACTTTCGAGAGTGTGAAATACTTAATTTCGAACGGAAAACCAACTCTTTATACCGAAGAGTTTGCTGTATTTTGTAATCTCAGTCCACATTTTTTTCACGCGTTTTGTCGTCGAATGTCGAGAAATCTTGAACTCTCCAAACATGCGTTTTAATAAGCGTCCAATTTGGTTAAAAACAATGACGATAGCTCGTAGGCCTACGAGCTGTGTCGGCGATTACTGAAAATAATTTTTAACCGTTTTCACACATCGTTAGGGGTAGAATTTTGGAAAATCCCTTCTTTGCGTTTGCCCGAAAGGCATGATCTATCAGTCAGTGAATCCTTTTATGCATAGAGATAGATTAAAAAATACTATAGATATTTGTTAGAAAGACGTGTATAACTATAACTTTAGCTGCTACGAAGTTCCTCGATCAGCTAGCGGTGCGTGTATTCCGCGAATTAATTTTGCAGCGACCGATCTATGAATATATATATATATATATATATATATATATATATATATATATATATATATATATATATATATATATATATATATATATATATATATATATATGTATATATATATATATGTATATTTAACCGCACAAGGGAGTAGCATGTACTAGCCACATGGTTTGTTACATTGTTTATTATTAGCTAGCAGTCGTCAAGTTTGTCATAACGGCTGCAGTCAAAACACTGAAGCGACAAACAGTAAAGTATATGTTCTACGCGTATATCCATCGAATTCTCGCAACTCTGCTTTCGAATAAATATAATGTTTTTAGTTAGTTACACATGATTATTTGCTCTGTGAAATAATGGAAGGTGCGATTAACATTGTTGTCCGTTGATCTTCGAAAAACATGTGGATTTTTTTTTTCTATTTATCAGTTACGAATTTCCGTGAACTTGTTTCTTGAGTATTTCCAACAATCTACACTTCAAGAATTAGACTCGTAAGTAGGTCAAATATTAAAATTATAATTTTTTATATATTTATAAAAGAAATTACATCTCTTCTAGACATTTAAGCAAAAGATGGTGTGTACGTAAACCGATTAAAAAATCTTGATTTTATTTACCAATTTAAGGTAGCTATTTCACACAACAAATGATATTACTGTTAAAGTCTCCATTGATTTACATAAACATTTTTTAAACAGTGTAAAGGTCTGTAGCTAGTCAAATTATAACTCTGTGCTGGCGTAAACACTGGGAAGTAAATAAATAATAGGATGATGGTGTAGTGTATTTTGCGGTAACTGGAATGTGTAGCTGATTGGGTAATGTCTTATATGAAACATAGTGTGGTGTTGAACGATACCAAATCTTACCAATCCTGTTTGAGACGTGCCATGGGCTGGACGACATATCTAACACTGTATTGAGAAATAGCGAAATAATAAAAAAGTACTTGAAAAGAAAAATAGAATTTTAAGTAGCCGAAAATTACTCGTCAATTATTTTCATGGGAAAAAAAATGCTGAACTTGACGGTAAAAATTAAGAAAATAAAATAAAAAAATTAGATGTTATTCCTAACACTTAATTAAAGCAATACCCTGCTACCTCCTCACAGCGATATAAATCCTGCTAACACAAACCTTTTAAATTTAAGCTTATTGTAGGCAAAATAGATATTATTTGTTTGCACCTTGCTAGTGTTCAATTTATTGCGTTAAAGTTTGTAATGGCTTCGCATCTCATAACAATGGAGAATTTATAATCGAAATAAGTATACAGAAAAACCGTGACACTCAATACAATAAGATGACGGTCCAAGATAGATATGAAAATTACCAATTTAAGTTAAAAACATAGGATTTACAATTTGATACAAATAAGTGTGTTAAGGCAGCTACTCGTATGCTCGTTAGCAACTATATGGCTGATAGCTATTTCTGGCATGAATAAAGCCATATCTACCAGCTCAGTTCATAAAATATTAAATTACGTCTTACAAATGACGGCATTGGAGATGGCTTGAGGTTCACTCCAAAGACTAATTAAAAATTTAACAAGAAAAACTGCCTGTTGTTAAATTTGCAAGCTGTTTAACACTTAGGCCCTATACAATTCGCCTCTCCAAAAAGCGAACTAGAGTTACGATAGTGGTAGATACTTCACCTGGCTCAAATCTTCTCGGGAAAGACTTACCGTGTCTATCTTCAGCTACCGGGAGAGAAAATCAGAAGGGTGAATGAAAATTTGTACTTGCAGTCCAGAGCGGTGTCAGTGACCTACGTGCATAGAGAATGCAGTTCCAAGAAGATGCATACTCATGAAGCCAAGAAGCCAATAAAAGAAAAATAATAGAGTATGGTAGCTTAAATAAAAGTTTCACTTAAAACAGAATTATAATCACTGAATTTAAACAATATTGGCTAGGTGAGGTTAAAACACTTCATAATTATATGGTTAGTAATTTCAAATTCAAATAGTAATACAAATATTAGAAAATAAACTTACAACGAAAATATCCTGTAATTCCCAGGCTGTTTAAGTTTCATTAATGACATTTAATTTAAAAAAAAAGAATCTTGTGTTCCATTGCTGGCACTAAGTAATGTCCAACAAAAATAGTACCCTGCCGTAATTTTTTTACAAATTTAATCTTCTAATATGGATTTACAGTTCCTTAAGTGGTGTATCTTCTTTGAGGTTACCTTACTCGTACAACATTAAATAAAACGTGAACTTCGCAGGTGTTTAGTATGCAGTGGAAAAATAGTTGGGGCTAACTTCACGCCATGTCTAAAGAAGAGAACGAGGAAAATCTTCTCACATCGTGGTGAGGTAAACCACAAAGGAAGCGCTCAATATGTTGCGGTATATTTTGCACATTATCAACCTTCTGGCGTCCTGGCAGTCCGGGTATTGTACTTCGAGGAAAATGTGTGCTTGTGTCGACCAATTACAGTGCAACATAGAAAGGATAAACACCATTGCCCTCGTCCTGGCTCTTGTGAAATAAAAGCGGTTGCAACCATATTCACACCCCAGTCGTTCTCTGGATCGTCAGACATTCCAGTCAGCTAAACGTCACCTCATCTTCAGACATGCGTGTGTCAGAGTTTTGCTGTGGCTTCAGCCTTCAAACTGGCACCATATTCATTGGCTACTTCTATACCGTGAGTATCTGCAGTTCTAATACACACTCGCTTAACTGTATGAGTACCACAAGAGTAATGCTCGGGCTTAGCTTGGATAGAAACTTCTCGGCTTTTGAAGGGATTTAGTTTAATTTTTTCATCAGTTTCTTGCAAGAATCAACCAATGATATTTTTAAATACAGATATATGCTTTGATTCTTAAACTAAACATGATTGTAAATCATGGGAAATTAATTCCTAGTCAACTAGCACCCTCTCCCCCAACCCCCTCAAAAACTCAAGGGCTGAAATACGACAGCTAGTGAACGTTTCGCAGTTTACTAGACGTGTTCAATGTTGTTGTACCAATAAGAATGAAGTAAGAGACGAAAAGGTAAAATGGTTTTGGTGTTGTTGCAGTGTTGTACGTTGGCAGCCCTCCCAATTATAAAAGCCACAAACGAGGCTGTGTTCAAAATTACTGCATTAAGTTTAAGTTAAATATTGAACGTTTGACGGCGTTTATTAAATACATGATGTTACAATCTGAGAACGTGGTCGATTATTCCTACAACCAGAATGTGTTAACGAGAAAAAAAAAAAAAACGAAAAATTACATCCTATTTATCAATACTAATTAATTCACAATTACATCACAATCACTGGTAGTGTTGGCGCTTGCAAAATACGATACGCCTAAACGCATGGACGTAAGTTACAAATAATAAATTACGTCACTATACTATTGCAACATACATGCGGGATATTAGAATTTTATCACGTCACCACTTAAACAGTTAAGCCCCTGCCACAATGAACTTTTAACTGCCGTGCAGTGCAGTGCCGTGCCGTGCTGGTGTTATTCTGGCTATCTGATTGGCCCACGTGACCATGACGTCACTGCCGTTCTGCTTGCCGGGCAGTGCTGTGCTGTGCCGCCAATTCCAGGCAAACTTTCAACTTTTTTTGGCAACGGCAGGGGCGGCACTCACCGGCCAACACCGGCAGGGAGCGGCAAGGTGATTGCTATTGGTTGACTGATGTACGTCACAAAACGATAGCCAATACCGTGACAGCGCGTGGAGGAATAAAATGTAAACAAACAAAAATAAGCGACTGCTCTGCCACCTATTGTGCGGAGAATGAACTGTATCCCAGCGGCAGGCACCGGCATTCATTGTGGCATACAAAGAGGAGAAAACCGGCCGGTCACCGTAGCGGCAGCGCGAGCGGCAAGTCACCAGCAGATGGAACTTTTCATTGTGGCAGAGCCTTTAATGAACCAGACGTACTATTTATCCATAATGTTTCGAAGTTGTTGAGAAACATTCACTTTCAGGTTAGAGCGGAATCTGCTATAGAAAACACACACAAGCCAGACTCGCGCACGACACACGGATAATCGTGAGCAGTTAGTCGAAGTCAACCCGATCGTACCCGAAAGGTTTCGAAATATTTTGTTACGTTGTTTCTTATTGGCCCTTGAATCCCGGGCTCGGGAAATCGAATTACTGAGTCTCTGAGTGCCACGCCCACTTGCGTATGTCGTATTTAATTCCTCCCTCGTAGGCTGGTGCAAGTATCAAGCAGTTTCCCCTTGCTCTGCACTGCGTCTGTGCAGGTATTTGATATTCGTATTTTATCGTCCCCTCGGATATATTATTGCGTGTAGCTGTCAGAAAGCACTTGATACGCGTGTAAGTATCTCCCTTAACACTTCCTTGCTTATGGCTTTCAGATAAACACTGATACAACGCCAAAATCATTTACCTGTTTCTCTCTTACTTCATTCTTATTGGTACATGTAACATTAAACACTCCCAGTAAACTGTGAAACTGCAGCCTGTGTTTGTAGGTTTAAAATAGCGGCCATATTTATATTTTTGCATAGTTTCACATATCTTTAGAAATATTTTTCAGAACTTCACTAAACTTGGCACACATATATTGTGTATTTAGTTCGTCCTCTGTGCATATATTTCCAAATGGCCGCAATTTTCATATTTTTAGCTTAGTATCACATATCTTAGGAAATATTTTTCAGAATTTAGGAAAACTTGGTATACGTAAACTACACACAAAGCTGACTTGAATATTGTGTATTTTATTCATCCTGAGTACATACATTTAAAATGGCCGCCATTTAAATTTTTTAGCCTAGTGTCCCGTATCTTATGAACTATTTTTCAGAATTTATCAAATATGGTACACATATATACTGCATACAATGGTGAATTTACTTATGTTTAATTCCTTCATCCTGTCTTCATATTTTCGAAATGACACCCATCTTTATATTTGTAGCATAGTAATTCATTAGTTTGGATATATTTTTTCAGAAATTCACCAATATTGGTGCACATAAAAACCTGACTAGACTTTAGTATATTTCGTTCATCAATGTGAATTATTTTGAAAAAGGCGGCTATATTTATTCATCTTTTTGACAGAAAGACATCTCAGAAAGTATTTTCCCCAAGTTATTAAACTGCTTACTCGCATATTATTTAACATGCTGACTTATCTTTAGTATATATCGTGTATCATACATCTAAATCAATATTACCTTTTATGATTCTTTGATTACGTAAACGATTTGAACTTTGAGAAATAATTTGCACCCACTTTTTGGAAAGTAGGCTTATTCGTCATGCTGGTAACTTCTTGCTTCTTTTTGTTCATTCTCTATTCCATTCTTAAGAAAGGAAGGCTGTTTGATCGTATTTTAGTCTCAGGAGTTATCTAAGGAACCATTTTTTTTAGAACTACTTCATTTGCAGTGTACATTATGTAGCTCTTCAAAAAGTGACTTGACTTTAAAGTTTTCATTAATGTCCGGTTAGCATTTTTTTAAATATCGGTCAATTGAGTATATTATGATCAATACAGGATATATCTAGGAAACAATTTTTAGAATTTCATTATACTCAGTACTTGTATAGTGTTTGTTAAGTGAATTTAACATTTATGTTTTTTATTCGTGCCGTTTTTATATTATCTCAATTTTGAAAATGGAATCATTTTTGCATAACACGAAATATTTGAATAACCGTTTTTCTGAATTTCAACAAACTTGGTAAACACATAGTTCGAAGTAAAGTTACGGACTTGTATGTGTTTTTTTCACGTTGTGTTAACAGACAGTGGCGGAATTCGAAACAATAATTTATCATATGAGATATCTAAAATAACTATTGAACAGAATTTCGTCTAACTCTGTTTGCTTGTGCAGTACCAAATACAGCAACTTCAAGTTTTATGTATGTTGTTCATACCGTATTTTGTTTTTGAAGTTTTTGATGACATGACGTTTCTGAGGACCCTTTTCCAAGGTTTATTCAGGCTCATTACACGTTTAGTACCAAATACGGTGACATACATGTCAAGAACTGCAGGATAGATGGAATGCAAATTTAATATTTATAAACTTTAGTATGAAAATGTTATATTATTTTAGGTCCACTAAGTTTGAAGATAGCACAATAATAATCTGAATTATTATTACTATTTAACAATCCTAAATGTACATAAACGATTTTTACATTTAGGGCTAATTTGCACTTGCTTTGAGGAAACTAGATTTATCAGTTATTCTGGCAACTGCTTGTTTTTTTTTTTTTTTTACATTTACATAATACTATAAAATAAAACCGCTTCATCAAGTATGTTCATCTTAAAATAACCTTTACCTACACATTATGCTGGGTCCATATATAGAAATAGAAACAACATAACACAAAGTCTTCATATTAAAATTTGTGAATAAGATCATTGCTTTTTTTGTTCGTTTTTAGAAATATTTTGCTTCTTTCAGATTACGGGGTTTCTATTCTCCACTGTTTCCTTCGTTTACATGAAAGTATTTAGTAACAAAAAAGAAGAAAACCAGGAGGATTCAAGTGACTGTGAGTGCAAACATGTGTTTTTAATTATTCTGCACATTGTTTATATCGATAACATGTGAGTCATTAGTTACAGTAAGTTACATTAAGAAAAGACTCTTCTGACACTTTTTGTGGTTTCCATTTTGAACGGCTCGTTTATTTTAGAAGTTCAGTGTCTCATTTCCTATTTTTTGTTTATTTTTACCACAATATGCCTATATTAAGAGGGAAACACAGTATCGCAAACTTTTTAGTAACTTTTTTCGCACTTTCGCAGTGTTGATTTTAATAGATTTTTATAAGCCATTTGATGTCTATATATATATATATATATATATATATATATATATATATGTATCAAGAAGAGGTATTACAGTATGAGGCATGTCCATTGATCTTGTCAAGACAGAGGAGCTGCAGTTAATTATCAAGGTTCCAACGTAGACTGGCTGACCCAAAAAGCACACAAGCATAAATGAAGAAAACCAATTTGGTACACAATAGAACACTTTCCGATAACAATGGTATTTGTGTGCTTTTTGGGTCAACCAGTCTACGTTGGAACCTTGATAATTAACTGCAGTTCCTCTGTCTTGACAAGATCAATCGACATGCCTCATACTGTAATACCTCTTCTTGATACACCACCGGACACATCATGCTCTGTGTGGGCCATCGTTGTGAAAGTCACTCAAGAAGTGTGCTGTGAAAGCAGTTGTGCTTGAGTTCATTCGCTAGTCTTTTACGAGATGACTAGAGAAATGCGTTCAGGTGCATAGTGGGCGTTTGGAACACCAAACGTAAATGTCTATAGTTAACATACACTGTAAAAAATGTCCTAAAATGTTTAGGTAGTTATTATCCCAGACGCAGTATGGGACTGTTACCATACTTCAGTCTTGTAAATATGCAAACTCGTTACAATACAAGTCTGGTAACTTTAGTATCTATTTGACTGTCTTATATTTAGGTTTAGGAGTGCTACCATGGATGTCTGGGAAACTATTCTACAATATATTCTTTCTTGGCGCTCCTGTACGCACGTCTGGTAAATTTACAAACTATTTTTAGTTTTAGACTTTACTGTTGTTGCTACCAGACAGTTTTACTTGTGAGTATTCAATCACACTGCAGTGATGCTTAAGCCTCAACCATAACTTATACTGCCTCGTGATTGATACATTTATTTAATGAGTCATTGTGTTTGTTGGCTTTCGTATTCAGCAGTCCCCAATCAGCATACAACTTACATTATCTTGACTATTCCTTGCTTTATTGAATGTAAGCTATATTTACAAAATTTACTTATAACATTAAATGTACGTTATACGTTTACAATACTAATCAATACTCAAAAACGAATAATTCTTTGGTAACCGTATTAGTAAATGAAAATGTACCGAGCACATGCTAAGTAGATCGTGCTACATACTAAGATTTATCACAAACCTGGTTATTTTAAAAACCACAATTTCTTTCCAATATGCAGACATTCACTCTGTAATATCTTAAAATATTTGAAAATTGGAGGTATGTTACAGAATGCAAATCTATTTAAGAATAACAAAATCCCTATTCCTATAGTTAGAAAAAAATTATTTATGCTGACAAAAGTTAAAATTTTTATATACCAATGCTTGTTAACAACTGCATTTATAGAATGATAATATTCATACATAGAAATCAATAAAATCAGAATATATTTATAAGCAACAAAGATTTTATTTACTCTCATCATACACGGAGTGCTTTTAAATAAAGAGAAATCGAACATTCTACTGATGCGTTTGAGCCAGGGATCCACCACATTGGAAGTATGTTGTATAACACACTACCTATTAGACTAACATCAGTTCAGAATATATGTACGTTTAACATGAAATATCTTTGCTAGCATGTACGTTTTATAAATTAAAAGAATTCTTGCAATGTATGAAAATAGAAGCACAGGATTCTGTGGGTAATCTATTTGACAATAAATTTAAGGAGATTTTTAAAAGTTTGTTGCAATAGGAGTTAACATTTATAATTTATTGGTTTGTGGACATATGCCATTGCTCATGTTCTGCTGATCAAACTTGTGTTGAATGACAAAGTACAAAAAGAACAAAAAAAACTGACATAAAACACACACAAAAACAGAGAAAAAACCAATCCCAAAGTAATACTGACAGATTTTTTAATTTTTTTTTTTTTTTAGACAACAAAGAGTTCTAAAGGTGACACAACACTCCAGAAACAAAAGTCAGGCTCAAATAGAACTAGATTCACAAAAAAAAAAGTTGGAAGTAGACAAAGAACTGTGAGCAGTAAACAAAAGACAAGAGACAGCACAACACAAATTAAACACAACGAAAAAATGCAACGTTTCGAGAATTGCGATGTATTCCCGTCTTCAGGTTGAGACACAGCTGGTCGGAACACCAAGTTGCAAGTCCATAAAAATAAATTGAATCTGAATTTTTATGATGAGGTAGCATGGATATTATGTTTGGACTGATTATAATGTTACTGAAATAATTTAATTTGTATTTTTTAGTTTAGGTTAACCTTATATTTTAATACCGATCGTGTTCACATTTTATTATATGCAGCAACTATATGTGAACAATAAGTATTATTGTAAAGTGCTCAAAAAATAAGTATGTTTGTGTAGTCTAATTATAAAGTAGATATTTGTAATGATTTTTTAGTAAGATAATATTTTGGGGGGTTATAGAAAACCAAGTGTTGTGAGGTTTTGAGAAATCGTACATTATATATTTTGTAATATTATTAATATTTCAGTGTGCTTATATCCATGGTACTTGGAAATATATAAGTTAGGCGCGTGCGCATCTTTCCCCAACCACAACCCTCGTATGACGTCACGCGGCATTCACTCCGCTACAGCGCAAACCCCGAGCGAGGTTCAGACAATACGAAGCTCGCAGCTCGCGCGGGTTCGCTTCGCATTTATACAAAATTACAGGATGTTCAGTCCACGGCTGCAATAATAACAGCAGATAAAACACACTCAAAACCGACTTTCAATAAATTTGTACATTCAAGAGATTAAAATGAGAAATAAATAGTTTTTCGAACAGAATAATGAACACGTTGTTGACACACACGAGTGTGAACAGGTTAGTATGGTTCGTAGCTTCCTCGTAAATGAAACATCCTATTTATTATTATGTTGACAAGCCCATGGAAGAATACATTAAAAAATAACTATGAGTAGAATAAAGAGGTTTCAAAGTTATGGCAGTTATTAATAACAAAAGGGGCAAGGCAGGGACAGGGCAGTTTGGAAGAAAGTGGGCGTAAGGATAAAATTAATTAAAGGAAAAAAAATGTTTTAGAACGGAATAAAAGTACAAAATTATTTCTCGTATGAAAATACTTGTAAGATTTAAAATGGAAAACGTGGAATGAATGCAATATATAATTAATGCGTCGATATTATGTCACCAATTATTTCATTACACTTCAAATAATATTAACTGTGTGTACTTTTCTTAACGACAGCTACCGTCTAAATGCGTTATCTATTACACGCGCCTTGGGGAAGCATTTCACTGATATTTTCCCTGAAAAACTGAACACTAAAGTCATAGTTGAAGAAGTACGATTTCCATCTGCAACGGTTAGTTTTTCACGACAAAATACCATTGTTGCTTCCAGCGAAGATCGCCTTTAACTGTAACTTCATAGGGAATTACAAAAACATTACGTGATTTAAACGAATCTGTTGACGATTACGAGGAAAAATGGACTGTAGAATAAGAAACTTCAGTAGTTATTCCTGGGGAAGAAATAGTTTAAAGTACATAGCTGAATACATTACTAGCAAATTTAGAACAGAGAGGGATTAATTTGACACCTCATCAGGATAATGGGATACAGTACCTGTCTCTGGGTGGTTTAGTAATCCCCACAGATTAATGTATGAGTAACATTGTCACAGCTGAAGCATGCTTGCATTTGCGGGAACCACATTTGTAATTGACAAAAAAATATTTAGGAAAGTGACAGACGCCGTCGTACATACCATATTAATAATGTTTTGTTAGAACCCGAACATTTATGAGAATCAAATAGCTCAGTACTGCACCAGGAAACATCTGGAGTTAAACCACGAGAATATATTGGAAAATGAGAAAGTAGGTAGGGAATTAGTGATGCCTAACTATGTAGTTATTATTGTATGTTTTGGCAGATTTGTTGTGGAATATTTTATTTAATGACCTTATTTGCAGTTTACGTATGAAAAATGTAATCCCACATATTTTTAATTGTTACCGTGTGTGCATAACATTAAGGAAATCAGTTGAAATATATTTAAATTTATTTATCCCAGAACATTTCCTTGATACAATGGTAATATAAACGCAGTAATATGGAGTGTTAAATAATCTATGACACTTACTTCAAACAATATTTAAACATGAGTTACGAGCTACGATAAGGTACATAAGATAATATATGTACTCTACTTCGAAAATAAAAATTTGCTTTCAAAATCCTTAAATATTGTGTGGTGTGTTTGAGGTCCTGAATAAACTTGTCGATTAAAATAGATTGTATAAATTGTTGCCAAACAATGCCGTTTGTATGGTTGCTAGAATCACACAAATTAATCTTGCCGTACGTATTACTAAAATAGTTAAGATTTTCGATTTTATAATAAACATAAATTTTGTCTGCATAATATATGTGCAAATTTTGCGTGTTATTGTAAAGTGTATAAAAATTTTCATTTTCAAGTATCGGAAATGAATATATTTATGTTACTTTATACTTTATTGTAACACGTACAATTACAGACATTGCGTGTGTGAAAAGTTTTATATTGTTGTAATATATTAGCCTTAATCAAACTTACGAGACAATATTATAATAAAATTATACCTATGTGCTTAAGTACCATTGTGTCAATTATCCGAGATTATTGTGCAGATACAAATTGTTACAAACTATAATACATCATAGCTTAATGCATTAACTTCTCGATTTTACAATTAACACACATTTTGTAGATGTAACTCGTGCATGTTTTATGTGTTATCTGTATCAATATGCAAAATCCTTTTTTTTTAGATAATTATATGAAATGTTTAACTGTTTACATTACTTTCTACTTTGCTGCAATATTGCGTACTATGGCAACAGTCATGAGTCTGAAATATATAATAATTTTGCAATGCATTTTTTCTTAACCTCACCTAGCGATGTTGTTAAACTGTATTAAATTTACACTCGTGTGCTTCAGTAGGGTCTACCTTGGTAACAGTTCTTATATGATTATAATGTACAAATACAAATGTGAGAACTGATAAGAAGTGTGGTGTGGCTAAACCGACAGTATTTGTACTAGACACATGAACCAGGCGCGCGCGGCGACTGAAATATTCTCTGTTTTCAACCTGCCACCAAAATCATAACGTTCCACGCTTCTTACAAATAAGATCATAGAAATAAAATTTAGAATATCCTCTTCCTTTCGTCCTCTGATACCCCACCCAATCTATCTCCAAAAACAAAAAATGTTTGTTACTTACAGTAATGTATGCTACGATTTCCCATAGATTGTTTGTAAAACGTCGTTTACAAATTGTTTTTTTAAACAATAACATAATTTAAGCTGCAAAAATTAACATGCATCATTATGGACAGAACAGAACATGAATATGTTACACAAATTTTGAAGTTATTTAGATGAGTGGTTTGCGATTAATGGCGAGTTTAGCTTCAAATATTATTTGCGTAGGGTATACATGTTTGGCATGCTGGCTTGCCCGGAGTGAATGCCGCGTGACATGCAGTTCCAAATATTTCCTCGTCTCGCGCCTACCTCTCTGCAGACTACACGGTAACAAAAAATTTGTACTTTTGCAAAAAGGTTTTCTGGAAACCAGTTTCCAAAAAGTTTTTTGTAATACTACGAAAATATTTTGTAAAATTTACAAAAATTTTGCAAATTTACAAATTTATTTGTTTATTTACAAACATTTCTGTAAATCTACAAACAAATTTGGTATATTTACAGCTAATATCTGGTTCATTTTACAATGATTGCTCGTAGTGTTACGAATTTTTTTTTTTTTAAACTAGTTTCCAAAATTTTTTTTTGTGAAAGTACAATGTTTTGTAAAATGTGAAAAGTTTCTTGGTTTATTTTGTTTCACTTGGAAAGATCTGCTCATTGGCATTATTTTACTAGTTCCCAAAGTTGTTTTCGATATTTGTAACCTCTTTAAAAAGTTTCTGACATCTTACTTTTATTATCTGACTGATAACGTTATGATATTACGTTACAAGAATTTCCTTGTAAATGTACAACAATTTTTTACTGTGTAGGTTCACCCTATTTTATTCCTAGCTTGCTTTCCACAGCAATGATTTTAAGTTAGTCTCATATTTACCTTAATGTTACATTCCATTGTCAACACCTACATTAGTTTCTTGTGATAGCATCTGACCAAAGTTCTGTTTTGTAAATAAATTGTAGTATACTCAATTTTATTAACAGGAAAATAAAAATGATAAAATGTTTTGTATAAGTGTGATTTAAAAATGTAAGCCAGCATATTGATTTTATGTATTTGTTTTGTGTAACAGATGATTTATGGATAATTGGCTGTGGGATTGCTGGAACATTGTTTTTGGTTCAGTTTATTGTGTCCATATTTCTTATCTACGGAGGATACGAGGTAAGTTTACGATGCAAGGCAAATTAAATGTTACCATTCTTTATTTAACCCATTCAATCATTGCGTCCACGAAAGAGAACATGTTGCACGTTGGAGACATTTATGGTTAAAACTGTACATAGTATGGAATCTGTGCTCAGTAGAACAAGTGTTGTCTTGTGAAAATGACCTGGTTGGTGAATTCTCTTGCCAACCTGTTCTCTTAATTCTGACAAAAAACATGGTACCTAGCACAAAGACACAGCATTGGTTGCGATAAGCAAGCAGGACAGAAGTAACAAAAATATTGTACGGCTGTAACACTAGAACTAAAAAATATTTGCGTGACTAAATGGGTTAAGCTTGATCACGGTCGTAGAAGAACAGGTCTGGACACTCGCCTATCTAACAATGTATTTTGCTTGACCCCCTTGTTGTTTGGCTGTAGTTCGTCAAGTTACCGAGAATGTCGTACTTTTTGGCGCTGTTTTCCGGGCGGTCGGACTCAAACTCCATCGACTTTTTTCCATTGTTAAATTTATAAAGAAAATAAAGGTTGCTGGAGCCTTTTCTTAAATTTGTGAGCGAAGAAAGTATTTACTACATTGATAAAAAATACGTTTTGAGAAATTGTTTATCTTAGCGGAAAGGAAGTGGGCGAAGCTTATTCCGACTGCCGTAACATTAGCGCCAATAAAACACAACATTCTCGGTAACTCGGCGAACTGCAGCCAAACAACAAGGGGGTCAAGTTTCCAGGCGAGTGTCCTGACCTGTTCTTCTACGGCCGTGAACTTGATACGTACTTATAAGTTATGTGCTCAAAAATTTGTCAAAACGCTTTGCATTAGCTAAAACCATAGCATCTACTGTCTTGAAAACATTAGCCAACAAGGTGTAGTCAATTTTAACAAAACTACCAAACAAATGTTTTATATATGTTGTCTGTTGTTGAGAACAGTACAATTTGTACTGTTAAAATGTTATTTCGAAACTAGTTTTCAAAAATCCATTTTTTTTAATTTACAAACATGTTGTAAATTTTATAGGAAACATTTGTAAATATACAAGTGTATTAATTTATTTACAAACGTTTTTGTTTATTTACAAATATTAAATGATCATATAAAATATATTCTTGTGCAATTTAAAATTGTTTGAAGTGTCACGAAAAATGTTGTCGGCAACCAGTTTACAAGAAATTAATTTTTGTATAATTACAGAGTATTTTGTAAAATGTGACAGGCAGTCAAAGATTATTTTGTTTCAGATCAAACACTCTAGTGCATCTTTAATGACCTGTCCTAGACTGATTAAAGTTCAGACATTAGTTTACAAGATTTTTCTTGTAAAATTACAATTTTTATCTGTGAATGAAAACTCTTTCCCAGAGACATTACGATTTAGTAACTTATCTCTTCGATATTTTTATATGTACGGTACTATTGGCTCTTGAGTGTGCTTATGAAATGGCTTGGATTTTGTCTCGATGTTTGCAAAATATATTAGAAGTAAGACTTTTACTAAGGGATTTTTCTGTCTCTTCTTTGCTTCGTAAAGAATCAATTTTTACCTCGTCGCAGGACCGAAGTGAATTACTACAATGTTACACTTTATTCGCTCTCGTATTTCACAGGCAATGTAACATGATTTATTGGTTAACTTGGTCTAACTATTCGCCTGTTTAATTAAGCGAGCTGTTCTCTGAAAATATGCATTGCTTTAGCAAATTTATATTTGTAGAAGATATAGTTCGTTTTGTACACACGCATTGCGATAATTTTTACTTCAATGAAAAATATTTAGCTTTAATAGTTTTTTTATAATGGCATGTCAAAAGTCCAAATACCCGTAATACGGTTTTATAATAGAAAGAAAAACCGTCTGACTTACCGAACTAAATTAATTCACACTGAATAACGATATTGTAGGCTGCAAGGTCTCCTACATAAAAACAAATCATAACATTATTATTTTTTATTAAATAAATGCTGAAATTTCATAACCCGACCTCTCGAACACATACTGTATTAGTTTTCCTTTCAAACAGGAGGTATGTTTTAACGTTTAAAACGTTCATTAACTTTATTATCTTCTTTTATACTTATTCCCAACATTTACTAGCGTATGTTTTCTGTGAATTGAGATTTCCTACGTCTACGTCAGTAGGTATTTTATACGGATAAAATTCTTCCAGTTTGCATATTTTGTTTCGACAAAGTATTCTAAGAATCATTCACGGTTGTGTGGTGAGATATGTGCAGCCACAATAAATTTTTGATAAAAGTAAAAACATCTGCAAATGAAAATCACCAGGTGGCATGCTGGAACCGCCTCCTCAATTTCCTCAAATCCCCTCCTAAGAATTCCAACCACCCGCACCGTCACGGACTGTTCAGAAAGTAAACTCCATTCCCTCACCGACCTCCTAAGCATAGATTGCCTACCCCGCGCTATTCTGCTCATCAGCTGAATCTTCTCACTACCATTCCCTTATCCTCTGTACTCTACCTTAGTTAGCAGGCAACTTAACTTACCCCAGCCTCCCTCAGCATTCAACACATTCAGGGGCGTCATTTAGGGGGGCCGGGGGTCAAATTCCCCCCCCCCCCTAGATTTAGAATTTTATATATATAAATTATATTTTTTATATTTTGTTATTTAAACAATGCTAACTTAAGCACATAGAACTGTAGTTTCATTACAAAAGTGTCTAATGTATACATGCTTAGTTGAAAAAAGACGCAACAAGGTAACTCACAGAAAAAAAAAATTTGCCCCCCAAGAAAAATCCGAAATGACGCCGCTGACCACTTTGTATATCCAGACCATGCAGCCATTCCACACTTCTCCTATCCTTCAACGAGTCCCACCCCCCTTAAATACCACAGGTGGCCGAATGTTCCCTTAGTCCTCAACAGCCTACACTTTCCTTCTCTGTTTATCATTCACCCACCTTGCCGCCCATCTTAGCACCTTCTCCAGCGCCCCTACATACAATTACACGTATAGGTCCCACTTTTCTGCCCCATACTTTAACATTGGTCACAACATTGTAATATTATACTTTGGTTTCATTTTAACTACTAACAGCCTTCAATACCCTTCCAAGCACACCTAGAACCCTTCTAACTTCTTCACCCTAATTCATTTTGCATCAGTATGCCTAGGTATTTACATTCTGAAGCTTCTTCTAGCTCCTTCTCTTCCCATCTGTACTATATGCCCGTATTCCTAACCTTGCTCCTCGGAAACCTAACAATATTTGTCTTTCTCATGTTTATTTTCATTTTGTTCTCTTCCGTCCAAAATCGTATGTTAATAATTTCATCCTGCGACTTGTTACCTCCAACCACATCTGCAAATATTGTTTTTGTCACTCATCCCCACAACCAATTTTTATTAATGACAAGGGCCCCAGCACACTTTCATGTGGCACACCGGACCTCTTCCTCTTGCTGTATGGAGTCTCCAACTTTTACCTGTGCCCGTTGAGGAACTTTTCAATCCATCTCACTACAGCTTTGTCTATCAGAATTTCATCTAATTTCCTTATTAACCTCCCATGTTGTACCTTATCGTAGGCATTATCGATGTCAATGAAGCAGGCATCCACCTACTTCCTCTCATCAACTGCCTGTACCAAGACCTCTATAATCCCAGTCAGCTGTGTCTTTCATGGACAAACTTTCCGAAAATCCATGTTGATAATTCTGCAACCAGTTCCTCTCGCTCGTACTGCAGCACCCAATACCTTTTCAGAATTATATGTAAGACTTACTGGTCTCTAGCTACAAGGCGACCCCTTGCTTGAAAATTCTGACCACCGCTGTTTCCTTCCAATGCTGTGGTAACTTCTCCTCCTCCAGAGATCTGTGATATATTGCTTCTATATATCTGACCAACTCTTCCCCACCAAGCTTAAAACAGCTGTTTCCAATACAACCATAAATTGATCTGCCCTTTTGGAGATGGCAGAGACCGGTCAGACACTGCGCTTCAACAACTTTACTGTCTGTCTCATTTATATCAAAACACTCGTTTAGTTTGTCCTGTTGTACCCCAATTTATGTTTACTTGTTATATAAGTATACTGTAATATAGGTATGTAATAGTTACTTTTTCCTCAGTGTCTGGAACTTTGTCCCTTTGTTTCCTCTGTTTTAGGGCCTTACTATCCCTGGTTGATGTGCCTACACTAAAAGATCAGTTTCCGTATTAACGTTCAGTCCTAATTTGAATAGTTTCTTTAATGTGTTGCTTTGTATACTGGCCCCACTGCGTGAGTTCGTGTTTTGCCGTTTGTCTTCTAGTTTTTCGTTGAACTGTGTTTTTCTTTCTTTTCAATGTTAAACAGTAAATATGGTTGCAATAAAATGTAAACAGCTAATAACCAGCAGTCCTTGCCTCTAAAATGAAGCCTAATTACTTAGAAAAGAATATTTTTTCCTTTAATATACATTTTTCTCCTCTGACTAACTTTTTTAAACTGTAGCTTTAGGTCGCATTACTCTAACATATCTAAAAAACTGATTTTTTTCTGTCCTTTTAAATCATTCCCAGAAAGCAGATGGCATAACTAAATTTCCTCGCATATAATATGTTCCTAATAATGCATAGCTGTTTTATTCTGTCAATTTTCATATGCAAATAATTCGGTGTGTACGTTTCTTCCACAGAACAAGAGGGGTTTCCTGATGCCATGGATAATATTTTCGTGTATATATTTCGCCCTTGCAGTGAGTAGTTTGATGAGATGCGTCTTCTTACTATCCCACGGATACGTGGTTGGAATAGTGGTCGGACAAATAATTTCAGCTGGTAAGTGTTTGTTAATCCTAATATTTTAGGCTATCAACCGTTGGGTGCTGCTCCATGCACTTGGAACCACAATATAGATTTCGACTCACTTTCTAAATCAGAATCAGTGAATATTCACAAATTTGCCAGTAGTTTTCACAGATTCTAACTGGAGCAGTTCCAACTGTTAAATCAGTCAGAAAGCACTGTAAACTAAGTAAATATTTACCAATTTACTGTTGGAATGATTCCCCTATATCGGAAGCAGTAAACATTCACAGATTGGCCAGTGGTTTTTCACTGACTACAGTAATAGAAACTGCTCCACACGTAATCTGCGAAAACCAGTAGCAAATCTGAATTTATATTCACTAATTCTGATTTCATATGTAAAATGTAGAAAATAGCACGTTCGTAAACACTGAAAAGTTGCTGACGTTATCAGTAGCCTGAATCCAGTGTTGTGACAGTTCTTTTTATAAAGGTCCCAAAACAATCATACCTGTGACGTACAAAGTTTATTGTTACATAGCATTAAAGGACATTCTTACATTAGCTTTTTTTTTAAGTGATAACATTTGCCTCTATTTAAATTACTTACTCAGATTTGGTGCGAAGATGTAAGATCGCCAAACATTAAAACTGTTTCAAAATTGTATACAATAATTTTTGAAAATATGTACTTTCACATTGAAATTAGTACGTACAGCAAGATGAAAGTAGTCAAAATAAATGTATATGTTTAACGTTAAGTTTTCAATGACAATATTGTTTGGCATGAGTACTGTTGCAACAGTCTAAAAATTTAAAGACAGGATGAACGAATTACACAAAAGCAAAGTCACCTTTTTATGCAGTTTAGGTGCACCAAGTTTGGTGAAATTCTAAAAAATACTTCCTCATATATGACACTATGCAAAAAATATAAAAATTATTGTTACTTAAAAAAAATCACGCAGGACGAATCATTTGTACAAAAGTCAGGACAACTTTGTACAGTAAATGTGTAGCAGGTTCGGTGAAATTCAGAAAAATATTACTTAAGATATTTGATACTAAGTTAAAAATATTAAAATGGACGCCCGTTGGAAAATATACATACAGGATAAATTAAATTCAAAATATTAAAGTCAGCTTTGTATGTAGCATTTGTGTACCAAGTTTGGTGAAATTCTGAAAAATATTTCGTAAGATATGCGATACTACCCTAAATAAATTTTAATAGCAGCCATTTTGAAAATATGCTCACAGGATGAACGACATACGTATAAGTCGATTAAACTTTGTATGCAGTATACGTGTACCACGTTTGGTGAAATTTATATATATATATATATATATATATATATATATATATATATATTAACTAAGATATGTGATACTATGCTAAAAATATAAAATGGCCGCCCTTTTTTAAATATGTACACAGGATGAACTAAATACCAAATATTCAAGTCAGCTTTATATGTAGTATATGTGTACCAAGTTTGGTGAAATTAAAAAAATATATATTATCTGAGATATGTAATACTATGCTAAAAATATAAAATGGCCGCCATTTTTTAAATATGTACACAGGATGAACTAAATACCAAATATTCAAGTCAGCTTTAGATGTAGTATATGTGTGCCAAGTTTGGTGAAATTTTGAAAGATCTTTCCAATGATACGTGATACAATGCTAAAAATATAAAAATGGCTGCCGTTTTAAAAATGTGCAAACAGAATGAAGGAAACACACAAAATCAAGTCATCTTTGCATGTCGCAAATGTGTACCAAATCCAAATTTAATGAAATTTTAAAACACAGTGCCTTAGATACCTAATTTGATCGAAAAATGTTAAAATGACCACCCTTTTGTAAATTTGGACACGGCATAAACGAAATATAAAAGTGTCTAGTCACATAACAATGAACTGTATACGTACAAAGTTTAATGAATTTCGGCCCACTGGTTCAACAGTTTTTAAGGAGGACACACCAACACCTAGACACACAGAAACACACACACACACAGAAAAAAACAGGAAGGTGATCTCATAAGCCTACTTTTTCCTTCGGAAAGTAGACTAATAACATACATGTCTTAAGGGCGTTCAAGTGGGGAAAAATTCATAATTTTATATTTGTATAAAATAGTGTTAGTTTTGTAGACATTACTTCAGAGAACATTAACATCTAACGGAAAAAAATTAGCTCATCTAGTTTTCCCGTAATGTCACTTCAAAGTCAAAATTTGCATATTTTTACTTCATACAAAACTTGAAAACCAGTAAATATA
>PNEQ01117298.1:0-54573 GCA_003012365.1 Medauroidea extradentata | reverse complement strand
AGATTAGCTTTTTGGTGAAGCATTTCAAGTGCTGAAGAGACGCAGCTACGTCTGACGCCATTCGGGTAACGCTGTCATAATGACGCCAACACTTCAATCAGCAGTAGGATAGCCGCCCGAGCCTATTTGCCTGCTAGGCGAGGACGAAGATGCAGATTATCATTGACGTAATTTTAAAATAAACTGTGTTTATTTTTCGCTCTTCTGCAAACCATAGTTCCGTAATGAAATCTATTTTTTTGTGAACTACGAACATTAACCAGTGGCTTGAGTTTAAGTTTGTTCTTTTGCTTTACTGACTGACATCAACCAAAGCTAGCCAATTATTTCTTTGATTTATTTTGAACTGCATGAACTAAAACGAGACATGAAACTACTTCTTTTCTCATTAAGAAATGCCGCACATTTATTTCTGCAAGTACGAGAATTAGAGCCTTTCCCTTACCTCACATACATATTTTTTATTTAATTACACGGAAGGTATTTACGTACGTCTGCTATAATTTGTCCACAGCATCAGGATAGTTTTGGTAAATAAAACTTCCACTATGCAAAATCGTTAAACAGTAATGTATTTTTTTTTTTTTTTTTTTACAAATCATCTGCATGTTTTTGTTTGTACTACTTATTTGTGTCACAGCTCGAGAGGTCGCAAGGACGATGGTAAGCACTTCATCCAGTAATAAGTTCGTTTTGTCTGTGTTCTCGCTCAACTCCACCTCGCTGCACAAACCTGATTATTCACTTTCCTGTAGAGCTGTAATAGTCGTAGCATCGATTGCAATATCCCTCTGTAATCCACAGTACACTTTTCTGGTTCAATATCTTACCATACATTTATTTCTAATCTATCCCGTGTAGTAGAATGTAAAAATAAAACGAAAATCTAAAAAAAAATTGGAGTTACGAGGTTTTCTCATGAGGGTATCGATATTCAACTTGAACTATTTTCTAGTGGCACTGAAAGGGAAATTAGAAACATATCTTATACATGAAATTATATTGTTATTCAAGTAGATAACTTGTATTCAAAATCTGCATGTACAAATAGGAAATAATGTATTTTATGTATTTACTTATAATAGCGATTAAGGTATTAATTTAATTGTTATGCTATTGTGTAGACTGACAGTATAAAAAGCACTTTACGTTTTAAGATATTCACAAAATAATAATTTACAACCACTTGCCATACAGGAGCGTTGTTACAAAAATTGTACGGTAATTTAGAAACGGTGATAAAATCAAAGTATAAATTATTTCTAGTTAAAACCCAGATATCAATATCATTTCTTCATTAAATGTGGTTTTCTCGTAGTTTTCAACTGCCATTTCGCATGTCATTCATATTTAGAAGGCTATGATTCCGTATAACAATAAAATTCATCAAAATTTAATTTGTCAATGAAATTGTCAATTATTTGCACATAGCTCTTTCAGCTAAAACAGCAAGTTGGCCATATTATTTGACTTATAGACCCATCAAACAGACCAAAATGCTACTCTCTGTACACTTAATTTGCATTGACGTAACACAATTTAATTTTTAAAATGCTCACGTAAATAACATGGAAAGAAACTTACACGACGGCATATTATAGACTGTCTACAAAACTGATACATATTTTACACAGAAAACAATAAATACAATTGACTGTTTAAAACTTCTTACCTTGCAATGTCCATCCAGATAACGAGGGGGATATATTAGTTAATTTTAATGTTTCGTGTATCACAAACACAGAAATATATAGATGTGTTGCATGTTTGAGAGTGTTGTGTAAAATACTGTGCACAACAAAACTATATGTGTTCTTCTGGGTAGTTCTTTAAAATCATGTGTTCAATAACCTAATCAAATAAAAGTAAATTCTAACTCCGAGGAGGGGTTTAAGATTTTATATACAAAAAAATCCTTGATATCAGTCGTCGTAAATAGTTATCATTAGCTTTTCTTAAAGTTGTAGATACATTTTCAGAAGTAAGTAGTGAGCACTAATGTAATTTTTTTATTTAAGTGAATTTTTGGTGAATAACTCGATTCTTATTTTAAGTGCGTCGTCTGGAAGAGGGTGAAAAGAAAATTAAAATATTCAATTTCATTCATACGGGCAGTTGAGGTAAACAGAAGTATGTTAAAATAGGATTGTCAAAACCTCATTTCTATTCGCTAGAAAATTAACATTTAAGATTTCTGGTCGGCCTGAAATAAGTATACACCTGCGTATCGTTCTTAGACTGCTCTTCCTAGGAATACATCACTCATTTTGATCAGTTTTCTAAAATTATTGTATATGTTGACACCCTGCACTCCACTCATCGTCCTGGGTAGGTGGCTTCCTTAAGGCGGTTCCCTATATAGACTGCATTTGTGTGTGTGAGGCAGAAAATCGATAAAGCGCAAGGTCGCCTCAGGTCGACGTGTGTAACGTAGTTTGACCTCTACGTGCAAGCCACTCAACTGGCGCGTAGATCTGTACTAGTATTCATTTTCCTATGGGACTTTAAGTAGTGACCATATCATTTTATTTGTGGGACGTATAGTTTAAAGTCCAACGTGGGCTTCTATTTGTGTGATTTTAGATTCTGGTTTCTATAATCCCAGATACGGCAGTCTGGAAAAGCCGTTTTTAGCCATTTTGGGTGGCGCGAAAATCATATTTAAAACACGCGTACCGATTATTTCAGCTTATGGCGTCATACACTGACGTGTGTGTTCTTTTCGTAGACGAACCATTTTGATGCGCGTTGAGTAGTTCCGTCAAAAAATAAATACTTGCAACTTGCTGCAACGCATTCCAAGAGCAGGTAGGGAGACCCCTTAAGCACTGACCAAAATAACACCACTTCTACGCTTCCACTTTGTCGGTCAAATGTACGAAGTTATATTTACCTTGGGTTTATTGTTACACATATTGTGCGTTTTCAGTGTACCAACATTAGTCATATCAAATATCAAATTTTAAACATTTGTAACTCGGACACAACTTCGTATTGGTGTTTTAAATTCAATTAAAGTAGTTTAGCGAACAACTGTTTCCTGTAATAAATGTATCACATAAGACCGTCAATGCAAAAATGTAATTTGGAAACTGAATTTAAGCTATCTTGCACCGAATTCTCTAAAGTTAAAAAAACTGTAAACGCCAACAGCTGACTGCAATTAAAATGTAATCTGGTTAAGTATTGCACAGTAAGACGTTAGTGCCGTTTAAATACTCCAGTTATGACAACCTACACCAATATCTTTTTAATTCCGTTAACAAATGTAAATGCTTTAATTACAAAATGGGTTACTTTGAATATATCACAAACTTATAATTTTCCAGCAACAACTAATTGGGATTGAATCTGTATTAAATCGTGAACATTATATAATTAATTATCTCTCTAAATTGATGGATAATTACTAGCGGTAATTAAGAATAAAATAATGTGATCAAAGTAGGTTTGGGCAGACATGAAGTCGCATCATTCATATTGCAGTGCTGTAGTTACAATAAACATTGTTTAGATGTCAAACAGCAAACACATTATGGCTTTTGCGCATAATGTCATAAAACACTCAATAGAAAAAAAAAGGGGGAAACGCACGATGTAGTTCATGTTTTACATTTATATTTGTGTGAAAAATACAACAAAATGACGAAGAAAGGCATATTATGAAATGAAACGCATTGAACTGAAAGCAATATTTTATTATGCAAATGAATAACATTTTACGATGATGGCGCATATCTGAAAGCAGTATCTGTATAAATACAGAACTGTTGATTTAAACAACAAGTTTATATGTATGGTAACTCGGGAATAAATATGTAATTTGGTAGAAGATGGTGGTCATACAGTTTTTTTTTTCTTTTTTATGTTTCGTTAAGCAAAAGTTAACCTTTCTTTCAAAAGAAATTCATAGCTCATTAATGGCTTACAAAAATGTCCAACGAAAATAGTATCGTATCGAAAAATGTTTTGAACATTTGTTCAAATAATGTGGCTTTAAATTTCTTATTGGTGCATTTACCTGAGTTACCTTACATGTACAACTAGCGTAGCAATGTTACAAAGAAAACGTTTTAAGTTACTATTAATACATAAGATACGTAGTTGTGTGATTTTCTTAACTTTAAACGTGTTTATTGTTATTCACATGACAAACGTTTTGAAAAGAGTGTTCCTTAGCAAATAATTGACTACACATTCGATTTCTTTATTTTTTGAAGTATTGAAAAAAAAAATTGACAGAATTTTACATTATATTACAGTCACAGAGAATTATGTTTTGAGAAATAGTTTTTGGCCGACTAACAATTCTAAGTCACTCATATGTTTTAGGATATTCTGCAATTTCTTTACTTCTCCCTTAAACGTGTTAAGTGCCAGTGTGAAAGTCAACTGTAATACACGCGACTTGTAAAATAAGAAAAAAATAAACATGTATAGGTATTTCAAACGAATTATTACATTATGTATTATGTATTTGTGTGTAGACTTCAATATTAGGGACGTTATGAAGTGCAACATGTACTGTGTAAAGTATTCTGCAAGAAATTGTCTAAACAACAATTGTCTTTTAATTGACACATTTCAGCTATGTTTTTATAGCCACTTTGTATTCATAGCAGAGACACATATGCAACTTGACCTGTTTTCTAATACAATGAAAGTGAAATTACAAACTTGTGTCTATACATGAAATAATATTGTTATTCTAGTAAGATTGGTGTATTCACGTTCTGCAAATAAAAATTAGCAAAATTTCTCTTTTACTTTTAGTAGCGAATAAAATATTAATTGGTATACTAGTGTAATATCGGGAGACAATGACATTTAAAAAAGCACTTCACACCGGCTGATTTCACAGATTAATGTTTCTCAACTACGTACCGCTCGGGAGCGTTGTTACAAAAAAATGTACGGAAAGTTGAAGCGCTGATAAAATTTTGGATTAAAAAAAAATTCCCGAAGTGTGAATTTTTTTTAGTTAGCAATATCACTTCTTCATTAAATGTGGTTTTCTTGTTGTTTTCAAAATATCATTTCGCATGCCATCTATCTTTAAAAGGCTAGGATTCTATTATTAGGAAAATTCTTAAAAATTAAATTTGTCAATGAAATCGTAAATTATTTCCATTAGGGTCTTTCAGCTTAAACAGCAAGTTATCCTTATTATGAGACTTATAAACCCTACTAACAGACCAATATTGTTCCTTTACTATTCTTATTTCGCATTGACATAACACAAT
This sequence comes from Medauroidea extradentata, assembly GCA_003012365.1. NCBI lineage: Eukaryota > Metazoa > Arthropoda > Insecta > Phasmatodea > Phasmatidae > Medauroidea > Medauroidea extradentata. The sequence continues at coordinate 49,330 of PNEQ01117298.1, read as the reverse complement.
TTAATTTTTAATATGCTTATGTAAATGACACAGAAACTACTTACGTTGCACAGTCTATCCACAAAACTAGGGTAATGTGTTCGTTAATTTCGCAGTTTCATTTATCACAAACAGAGAAATATAGAGATGAATTGCATGTTTGAGAATGTCGTATAGAATACTGTGAACAGCAAAACTAAATTTGTTCTTATTTGTTCTTTTAAAATCATATTTTATTACCTAATCAATGAAATATAATTTTTTAACTCACAGAAATGGTTTAAGATTATCTATACAAATACATACTTGACAACAGTTGCCTTAAATATTTTATCGTTAGCTATTCTTAAAGTTATAGAGTAATGACGAAAAGTACGTAATGAGCACTAGAGTTATTTTTTCAAATTAATGTGAATTTTTTATGAATTTATTTAAATCTCATTAAAAAGTATTTAGTTATACTTAATTGTGGGACATCTAACGGCTCTTGAACTAAAACTCTACATTTGAAGGTTATTTTAATTTTTTTAGTTTATATTGCTTATTTATGACTTTTTTTGGAATGCGTAATTTCAAATGGTTTGTCTAAAGATAATTGTTTAGCTGTCAGATTGCATTATTTCTAATAGTAAGTGTGAATACAAGGTCATAGCTACGAAATATTGTATTTTCATCGATTTTTAGTACGACGTCTGTCTGGAAGAGGATGAAAATTGAATTGAACGATACCATTTCTTTCATACGTGCAGTTAAGGTTAACGGAGTCGTGCTAAAAAAGGATCTTCAAAGCAACATTTTCTCTCGCTAGAAAATGAGCTTCAAAGATTTCTGGTCGACCTGAAATAAGTATACACTTGTGTAACGTTTTTAGAATGCTGTTCCTAGGGAGACATCACTTACTAACGTAGTTCAGTTTTCTAATGATATTGTGTATGTTGACACCCTGCACAACACTCAGCATCCTGAGCAGGCCGCTACCTTAACCACTGAGCAAAATGGAACCACTGTCGACGCTATCAATATGTTTGTAAAATGTACGAATGTATATTTACCTTGGGTTTTTGTTACACATATAGTGCATTTTCTGTGTACCAACATTAGACACATAAAATATTAATTTTTAAACTGTGTTACCTGTGCACAACTTCCAATTGGTGTTGTAAATTCAATGGAATGAGTTTAACAAACAACTGTTCTGTATAATGAATGTGCCAAATAAGAACGTCAATTTAAACATGTCATTTACTAGCTAAATGTATGATAGCTTGCATTTAATTCAATAAAGTTAAAAAAAAAAGTAAACGCCAACAATTAACTGCGGTTAAAATGAAATCTGGTTTAGTATTTGACAGTAAAATGTGTATGCTGTTTAATAACTCCAATTCCGACAACATACACCAATTTTTTTAGTTACGTTAAAAATGTTAATGCTTTAGTTACAAAGTTGGTTACTTTGAAAATATCACAACTGTATACTTTTATAGCAGCAACTAATATGGTTTGAATCTTTATTAAGTTGTGAAAATTTTTAGAATTATTTATCTTTCTAATTGAAGGATTATTATTAGCGATTAATTCTGAATAAAATAATGTGTTTAAATTTATTATAGGCAGACACGAATTCACATCATACACATTGCAGTGCTGTAGTTACGTTAAACTTTGATTAGATGTCGAGCAGCAAACTCTTACATTTTGTAATTTGCACAAACGTCACAAAACACGCTAAAAAAAAGGGGGGGGATGCACGCAGTTGTTCATGTATTACACTTATAATTGTGTGAAAAATACAACAAAATGACGAAGAAAGGCAAATGAAATGAAACGCACTGAACTAATAGCAAAGTTTGATATGCAAATGAATAACATTTTACGATTATTGCGTATATCTAAATGCAGTATCTGTATAAATACAATACTGTTGATTGTTTAAATAAGTTTATACGTACAGTAACTCGGGTGAAGTTGTTCTTTGTGGAAGGTACCAAACATAGAGTTTTTTCCGTTATTTAAACTTATTTTAAGGAAACTTATACCTAATTAACTGGCTTACACAAATGACCAACGAAAATAGTATATCATCGCAAATGTTTTTGAACATTTATTCAAACATTACTCCTTTAAAATTAATTAAGTAGTGCATCTTTCCCCGAGTTACATTTCATGTACAATTTAGCGTAGCAATGACACAAACAAAGCACTAAACTTTGTTGTGATGATATAATATTCATAGTGGTGTGATTTTCTTGTATTTAAAAGTCATAATTGTTATTCATATGATAAATATTTTAGAAAGAATGTTCTTTAACAATTTTTTTTTGTTTTACATACTCCGATTTTTTTTTTATAATTTGAATAATAAAAAAAATTACAGAGTTTTTAATGATATTACAGTCACAGAGAATTATTTTCTGAGAAAGAAATTTTGACTGTCTTAAATTTTATGTCTCCAATATGTTTGAGAATATTCTGCAATTTCTCTGGTTCTCTAACTAACACGTAAGTGTAAGAGTAAAATTAATTCACTCGTCATGTAAAATATGAAAAAAATTAAACAAGTTTATGTTTTCCAAAATAATTATTATATTAAATAATTTTTATTTAAGTGTGTACCGCATTAATAGGGAAATCATGTAGTGAAACATGTATCATGTAAAGAATTCTGATTGAAATTTTTTGAACGGCAATTTTGTTGTGTTCTATTGTCTTATAAACTTGTGTATTGTAATGAAGGTCTGAAATAAGGAATTATTGACTTCAGTTTTTCGATGAAGCCTAAGTTACAGGATTCCTGCGTCAGATACTACAGGACACTCTGTATAATATTTCAAAGATATGAAAAATGTGTTGCCTGAACTGGATAACATTTTACATTTTCCCACAGTACGTTTAAGATCTATGCAACACATAATTTCAGCATTTAGCAATCCTACACGTTTTATTTCTGGATCATTACGATTAGGAATAATATACAATTGAAGGCGTTTAAAAGAAAGTGTAGGGCTCGTGTGGGAAATGCTACACCCTAGAATTAGCTTCGATATTGTGACATGAATTCACAATAACTTAATAACCGGGGTATAAAACACGTATTCCAAGACAGATAATTAGGCGTACTCGGTGAACCTATTGTTACAAAATTGGCAGATGTTCACATAGGTCTGATGCCGGTACGAAATTTGAGTAACTACGTTGATGGTTGGAAGCAATAAACGAGATTATTTTTAAAACGTAATGTTATTTTAACAAAGGAGTATTAGAACACACACTCAGAACAAAACTAGTTTTTTTTAGCACTGGTAACATAGTTATCATCTTAACATTTCATCGGGGAAGGTAATTAGAGACAGTACCAGCTACGAGGATAACCAGGAGACCGGAAGCTAAGCGGTCACGGCTTGTGCTAACGAATATTACCCAAATTTTCCGGGGGTGATTTCCGAAAACCACAGGAAGCCGAAATCAGGATTGCCGGACTAAGAAACGAACCCAGATCTACTGAAAATTACAACACGTTATTTTAATTTTGAGCGCAGTGACCCAGCCGCAGCAAGATCTTCATTTTATTTCTCTCACTATCTCACTCTCACTCACTCTATCAGTCAGTAAGACCACGAACAAATATACGACAAGTAATTTGTTTACTGACATTAAAATTGTGTCGCAAGGTTTATTTTAATAACCCGTGTGGTGAAACACAGACCTACTCGAAAATAAGAATACCTATTAGTAACCCATATAAATGTACTTCAGAACGCTTCGTATACTCACTCAAATTGAATAAATAGCAAATACTGTCGCATTTAAGACGACTAGGCTATATTAAACTACACGAAATTATATATCTCCAAATATATAGATGACGATGACATTGCTTTTTTTTTTGTCATTGCACTTCATTTATTGCAATACATCTGTTCAGTGGGTATGTATTTTTACCAAAGTTCCTTCTATCTCGTAAAAGATATATATATATATATATATATATATATATATATATACATATACATATATATATTATTGACGCGTAAAATATTAAAATACCCTGATACACCGAAATTGACTTTATCACAGAACAGGAACAAATCACTACCAACAAACTGACTCCGCTGAAAGTATTTCAACTCAGAGGAATCAAAGGTCAGAAATTGTGTATGTGGTGCAAGGAATAACAATAATTAAATGACATATGTACGCATGCATGTATTGCATGTCAAATATAAAACAGTGTAAATAAATTTCACAGCTCAAAAGAGTTAACGTCGCTGCTGTAGCTAAAGTACTCCAGACTAATCCTGGGGTTGTTCACTCTAATGGATGCGGCCAATTCGTTCCCATTTCCAGCTTGTCAGAGCATAATATTGACGACGAAACCAGGGATAAACTCTGCATCTCCTTAAAATTACGTTTCATGTAGGCCTACATGTAAACGAATTGATAGCATATTATGGTAGAGTGCACTGTATTCAGAATCTACGTGGTACTATGAGTTTTATCAAATCACTAGAGCCAAATGATGGTAAGGTTCCTTCTTAATACATGTAATAGACCCTTCATGGCTTTGAATCACTGAGTCACTGGTTCTGTCTCATGTATAGCGTTGTTGATATGTGAAACCATCCTACAGGTTGTTCAGGATAAAGTGAGCACTAAAAATGTAACCTTTGAAAAATAGCACTACCTGTTACTGTATAATTATAATTCAACAGTAACTACAGTAACCTTACTGCTTGTATGGTTGGCAACGAGTCTATGCAATATAGTTCCGTGTGTATTCATATTTATATACAACACTACTGGAAAACAATGAACCGAAATCGACATAATTGTATTTTATATAGTTAAGGGCGTCGTCTACCCGCGCGTGAGAAACTCAAAAGCGACGGAGCTGTAAGGTCGACCTTGAAGCGCGCGTCAAATGCCGCGTCGCCTTAATGAGCCAAGCGCTGAACTAGCGTGCAAGGTTCCTGCCGAACCGTTTTTACTATGGGACACTAAGCGGTGACCATATAATTTTATCTTACGCGACGAAAGGGAAAGAGTCGCTCTACAGGTCCATAATATTCAGAATATCGTGAAAATGATTACTCTTACATAAAAATCAGCGTCAAAAGTCCCGATTCGGTCACTTTCACACTCAAAAAAATACTTGTTAGGAACGATAACAGTTAATGGCAAAATTATAGACCTGTACTAAGATCCTTAAATGCTTTTCGTAGCCTAACCGCGTGACAACATGTTGAATGGTTTTCGAATAAAATCAGGATTGTTAAAGGTCTGCGCGCCTCTTCACGATTCTAGTAGACGGCGCCCTTAATAAACTTTTTTTTTATCAAACAACGTAAGGACCTACCGACCGCACAATTTATCTTACACGCGCAAATATCAAGTGGCGTGGCCAGAGCTTAGACACTTACAGTCGTTAGTCTTTACGCGCGGAAAGATACGAGTTGGCTGAAAATAGAACATTAGCAGGGCTTCTTTGAGTGCTCGGTTTATTCCGGACCGCCTATACTTTCATAGCTGTACGGTACTTAGCGGATGTTCCAATACCGTATATGTTTTAGGCTGTGCAGTTGCGACTCGTTGCTACGAAAGTCGATGAAGCTGTGGAGCACTTGACAAACGTACACTGACCCTACCCCTAAAGTGGGGGATCCGAGAGTCCTCGAAAAATATGAATTTCTGTAGGTAAAATGGTACTACTGAATGCGTTTTAGGCTGTGCAGTTGCGACTCGTTGCTATGAAAGTCGATGAAGCTGTGGAGCACTTGACAAACGTACACTGACCCTACCCCTAAGTGGGGGATCCCAGAGTCCTCGAAAAATATGAATTTCTGGGTGTAAAATGGTACTACTGAATGCGTTTTCGTATCTGATCATAAAATATCACACTGATATTCGTTTTGATATTGTTTATGATAAAACTTTCTTGAGCGAAGAATACCTTTATCAAACCCGGAGACATTGCCGCTCAAAATCAGTATTATTTTCATACCATGGTTATCATAAATTGCATTACAGTCCCCAAACCTATAAAATATTATACTTACATTAAGTAAATAAATGTCTAAAGGGATGGTACTCCGAGTGCTGGTTTCTGGATGAGCGCCCCTTGGTATCTGCATGGCCTCAATGATGACAAGGGGTAAGGCCGTACGATGGGGAAGCGACGGAATGAGAAATACGGGGGGAATTGGAGATCTCGAGAAAACCCACCGGCCAACATTAATGGCCGCCATGTTTCCCATATGAGTAAGGTCAAGGACCGTCCGCCGCTGATCGAACCCGGAACACCTCGGCGGGAGCCGAGTGGTGCGATCATTCGGACGGCGTGGCACCCATCCGTTAAGTTCTTACAGTTTTTAAAACTATAATAGCTCATTTATCGCCAGTGTTTGTCCTGCATCAAATATTCAGTAGTTAATTTTTATACAAAAATTGAGAAATTATATTTATTAAACCCGAAATTAAAATTTTTGAGACTTTTTTTTGAAAACTCGTTCATAATTTCTTGCCATACATAGTCATCGTCAAGGAGGATGAATTGATACCTTTGTCATCGTACGCCTCAACGTGAAGAATATTCGTTCGTTAGCATCGCCCAAACACATCCTTGATCTAATCGCAATAAAACCGTAGAAACATAATCTAAACAGCAGTTTTACACCCGAATATTTGTGTCACAATTTAGTGATATGTCTCACGCCGATGAAAACATTCGGCAACATTAACTACCTTCAACGATGTTACTAAAATGTATGTCACGCACCTAATGTTAATGAGTCAGGCGAATAAATCTATGTTCAGTGCAGAAAATGTACACTAATCATTGCCCTTCCACCGACTAAAAACAGTTTCACTAATAGTGGGAAATATATCGTTTTCAGGATTCATATTTTAGTAATGAAAAGGAACCACTGATGGAAAGCTAAATCAAGCACGCAGTACAAACAGTTACAAGTTTGGTCAACTTGACAGGTTTACCTGCTGGCGAGAATGCATAATTTCCTGATGTTTGGCTGCGATCGTAAAACTTCGGGCATCTACTGCTCCAGGGCAAGGATCTTGCTATGACGCGGAATGGTCACAGTCGTCTCAGCGCTTCACACCAAGGAAACAAGGTACAGTTTATAACAACAGTTTCCATCAAATACCGTCCATATTACCATGTTTTCACTTCCTAGTCCTGCACGACATGCTTGAAGCGGAAAACACGTCATCGGTGGCGTTACATGGGTATTTTAGAGGCGCTCGTACCTACATGCAACACCGACATAAGAAACAACCTTTCTTTTCAGATTATACGAAAGAATGAGAAGAAAAAATAAATATATTGGAAAATTATCAATATAAACAAATAAATATCTAAATGTAGGTAAAACAGTGCGTCAAATGTGTACATAGCGAGTCACCACTGAGACCGTGTTGGATGAAAGTGGGAGACCGTGTCAGTTAAGTTTCAAATGGTATTACAAAATTAGAATATTATGCTTTATTATTAATAGTTTCTGAACTAAAAATACGGTACGTATATTAGATCATATTCCAAAAAGAGTAATACAGTATACTAGGTCATTATTATACTAAAATTTTGCTATAGGACTACAGTAATTACATCATTGTATTTCCAAGTTACAAAAATGTTTTTTTATTACTCTTTACTTTGAGGAAAACAGACTAAGTCACTCAAAAAAGTGTTACAAAAAATGAAAACAATTACTAGGTCGTAGGGCTGGTTATTTCTCGGTTCCTTGTCGACAGTTGTGACATTTGTGCTGTCATCAAAAATGACACGACGGATGAACAACAAATAAATAAACTGCCTTAAAATTATTTCCATGTATGTTAAGCAAAGTTACCCATTATATGTTCAGAATTTTGTTAGGGGGGGCCGCCTTATCTGCGCTACAAACGTGTTGCAGCGAGTTACCACTATTTTCTTTCAGACGAAACTATTTAACACTCATTATATATGTATACTGGCTGGCCGACTGCGGCTTGGCTCGCGTGAAATTATGTAATGTAAACAGTAACTCTGGATAATATATCGCTGCTATAGACCCATGTTGTTCTAACTCCATATTTAGAAATGTTACAGGAGAGCCATTACAATTTTGCGGAACATATGTTATATTTCGCAGTTAAAATATTAACGCACGCTATAAATAGTGTTTATGTAATATCATATTGGGGCTCTGTTTTTCCAAAGTTTCAAATACTATAATGCTAAATGAATTGAATAAATAACAGCAATGGAGATAGAACAAAAAGTAGAACATGCTGGTTCTATACCTTCTGAGTTGAATATTTCTATTTCCTCTCTAGTGTAATGTAAAATGAATGGAGTTAGTATAGACTAGCCACAAATATTAAAAAAAAAAAAAAAAAAAAATGAAAATGGAGTTAGAACAACGTGGTTCTATAGCAGCGATATGTGATGAAGGCATTTAACAGCTGGCATACTCAATAACAGTGACCTCTCAATTGTCTTAGCTCAGATGTAAAGAGCGCGTGCAATATGCTCGTATGATGTCATAGTAATTCCCATCGCAAAGTCTTGTACGGGATACAAACCCGTAACCCCACCCCTCCCACACCACAAACTTTATACAATACCTGAGTGAATGCTTGAAGGCAGGCTGTGATAATTATTTCGTATGTACAGGCTACAGTCCAAAGAGGTTTTATTTGTGAGAAGATTGGCAAAAAGAAACAATTGTTGAATTATTTCTCCGTGATCATTCTCTTTTTTCGGGAGACTGTAACATTGTACTGCTTTTCACATCCTTAATTTTCAAATTTCGTAAAATTGAAAAATTCGCAAATATGCTTTTCTTTGGGCAATATTATGAAGTTAAAAAATATATGATAGCTTTCCCGGTTAATGAGATATCAGGGATTCTTTCAAAACATATTTACCCCCTTTAACTATTGAATTCCGAAAAATCCATTCTTGTGTCAGTCAGAACACTTCATTTTATATATTAAGATTTACGAAAAGAACACACACTTCAAACTGTTGCTATAGTTTTAAAAATTCTGCTCCTCAAAGCCGCCAAAATTGGCTTTTATATACTGCAATATCTGTAAAATTAACAATCGAATTATAAAAACTGCATAATTACAGAGGCAAGCGTTAGACTTTGAACTATGCTACCCGCAAACAAAATAATGTGGTCACCGGTTTGTCCCATAAGGAAAATAATTATAGTATAGCTCTGCACGCCATCTGAGTGGCTTGAGCGGAGAGGCGATAATACATTACATACATCTGTTATAGGTGGTTCGGAATAAAGTGAGCACTCAAAAAAGCCCTGCTAAAGTGCTATTTCCAGTCAATTCGTATCTTTCCGCGCGTAACGGCTAACGACGAGAAATCTAACCTTTCTGGACACGTCACTTGATGTTTGCGCGTCTAAGATAAATTGTGCAGTCTTTATAAATCCACACAGTTTGTAAAAAATGTTTTATTAAGTATATAAAATACAATAATGTCGAATTTGGGTCTTTAATCTCAATCTCGTTGTATTTAAGTAAGAAAATACACGGAACTATATCGCGTAACTCTGCTGCCAACCGTAAAGCAACTAGAGTTAATGTAGAATTATATGCAGCAACTGCTAGTGATATTTTTCAAAGGTTCAATTTTTGGTGCTCACTTTCTCCCGAATGACCTTTACTGCTCCTGCCTCACACACACAAACACAGCCTATCTAGGCAGACCTTTTAATACCATAATCAGTTAAATCTATAGATGTGATTTTCAAAAATAAATCTACCAATGTCCATCAGCACACCTATAGTGTCAATATTTATTTGCTAACCTTCATACCCGAACCGAGCTCATTTTAAAAGGAAGGGAAAAAAATAACTTTTATTTAAGGTTGTATCGTTTTCTCGAAGAAATCTTCCTTCCAGCCAATAAGAACGTTAAAAAAAAAGTTTTGTGGTTTTGGCGAACCTTCTTTCTTTAAAGCAAGGTATAGAATTTTTTCAGTCCCTTTTGTATATAGTAAAGTCGCGCCGTATTTTAAGTTGGTGAAGCTTAAATTGTAATTAAAAACGCTCAGTTGTACGTTGTTATTCCTTATCGTTCAGTGTGGGGATATCTACTTCAAACATGACTGTATTTATGAACACTTTTGGGGAGTGTCAAATCTCTCCATCATTTAAAATATGATGTAGAGACTCAATTTGAAATTTCATGTTTAGTCAACTAAATAACCATGTGATCTTATCCAGAATTTACAAGAAATTGCGTATTATGGAGCTTAATGTTTTATTTACAAAAAATCACTAACTTACGATGTACCTGCTGATACAACTAACCCTCACAATATAAAATATGTATTTCGCACAACGTACTTGAAATTTCCAAGTTTGTATGTTTGAAAACGTACTCTCTCTCTCTCTCTCTCTCTCTCTCTCTCTCTCTCTGTCTGTCTGCCTATCTCTCTCTCTCTCTCTATATATATATATATATATATATATATATATATATATATATGACTGTAACAATAATATATATAATTTATTTATATATCACTGTAACATTAATTGGATGTTTTAAAATTAGAAATTTTTTTAAATTACAAATATATCATGTGGATTACACCAAACAAATCGCTTCAGCGCACTTCAGCGCACTTCAGCGACTATTTTCCACATGCTGGGAGATTCGTAAAGATTCGACGTCCAACGTCTTTGCTGTTCAAGGTACTCGAAGAAATATTCTTCTGATATTTTCATGGGCAACTAATTTTAAACACATCTACGTTACGGTATTACGATAAATGCACCTTCACAGATTTTAAAATAAAAATCACAATTAGAAAGTAAATAGGAACACTTGGCGTTGAAGAAAACATTTAAAAAGTTTTTTTTTTTTTATTTTTTATTTTTTTTTTTTTTTTAGAATTAACTCTGAGGAGTTATGCAACACAGCATCAGATATAATATTGCGTGTGTTTATATGCGAGTGTGAGTGTGTGTGTGTATATATACATACACACATATGCATACATACATACATACATATACATATACAAATACATACATAAATTTCAAGTATATTATTGTGTCTGAAATACTTATTTTTAAATGTATCAACTGGACACTAATAGTTTAGCAATGATTCCGATTTAAGCTCCATGTTTTCAAACATGGTAGAGAGTGCAATTACGGATATCGTTCTTATTGCTCTGTTTTATACGCGCATCCCCGTCATAGGAACACGGTGCTTGGTAAACAATCGGAAATGGTCGATACCAAATTGCGCCGAGTACGCTTCAAAGCAATTTTCGCGGAGGAAATTATTGAATAAGCAATTTCACAAAGCGGTACAAAAGCGTCCCAGAGAGAAGAAAGGCAGACAATTAAGGCGTCACGGCAGGAGGAGCATTTGAAGGGATTCTTGTTTGTCAACCAATTTCGTCTCTGGAAAATCCAGAGGAATATGAAGGTCACAGCAACAGACATTAGTAGAGTTGCTCGCTTAGAGGAGGTAACGTCATCAGGAATTGAAGACTTCCTTCCGCAGTAAGCATAAGTTGCATAGTAATTGTTACACATTTTTTGCTCAATTTATTTATTTTATTTTATTTCCGACTTATTTTTACAGTGGCGAAGTTAAAGTGTAACCACCTTGTCTTACACTTAACCACTGAAAAAAAAATTCTAAGACAACAGAACATTAAAACACATTGAGAAAAGAATAATGAGAGAAGTAAATATGATATCAAATTACAATAAGCATAAGTATTACTATCTAGAACATAAATTATTCCTGATTAATATTAAATTGAGACAGTACAAAATTGTGTTTTAAGTACGGAATCTTTATATATGAACAGTTATGAAATAAATAGGAAAGATAGATAAACTGGATATATTAGATTACACAAAAAATTATAAAAGAACTAAAGCTATAATTTGACTAATAATCTCACGGGGAGACTCTGGGAAATATTAAAATATGTAGTATACTTAGTAAATCTTATTAAATATTATTAGTGGTACTTTGGTTTTAATTGGCACAAAATAAATTTTATATGTATTGGTGTAGAATGATATCTGCGAATAGCGTAATATCATTAAAGTTTTAGTTAATTTAGTCGTTAGTAATTGGAAAAAGAAATTTCCGTCAAAATCGTATATTTTATGGTCTGCAATTTTTTCGGCAATACTGCTTTATCTCAGAAATAAGAAGCATATTAAGAACAGTTTGATACATTTACATAGTAATCATGAGGTATGTTTCAGACCTGCAATATGTTTAACGAACTGAACACGATGGGGCTGCTTTCAAAAATTCATAAGTCAATCTTAAAACAAATATGGGTGCAACGTTCCTGGCAGTCTCCCAAGGTTATATGAGATTATACTTGCAGTTATAGGTCGTTATTACCTTGTTAGTTAAGCAAGGTACGCCGCTGACATAGTAGTATGAGAGCTTGACAGTGGGAGCAAGAGTTTGTAGGATATGTTCGCTTCATCGCCTAACTAGGATGCCAAAATACGCAGGACTGGTGAAAAACATTACATAGCCTCATATGGAGGATACAAGAAGAGAGTAAGTTTTAACTCAACGGCATTTTTCAAACAAAAATACAGTATAACACTAACGGAATGTACGGCTCTTCACATTCACGCCCTATATTACTTGTTTCTGTCTGTTTTTAGGTACAGAGTTTGTTTATTAATTTCTTATAAGGGATGTGCGCAGTTTCTTGGTTAACTACCCTACTTCAAAACATCGTATTTTGCAAACCCCACACTGTCGCAAGGTAGGATATAAAAAATTGAATAATTACGGCTACACACGCATATGATTTTTGCATCGGGTGTTAGCAGCTGTATGAAAGTAGTCGTCGATAATATTTCAACCCCTACATGCAATTTGAAGAAGCTGTGTTCCCAATTGTCTTTAGTAATTATAGTATTGTGTTAGAATCACAATATTGGTCAAAATATATAGTTAATTACATGTCCGTCCAACACAGATTACTGCTACGTGAAGGACCTGATATATACTACTTTTTTCAGTATATATATATATATATATATATATATATATATATATATACACACACACACACACACAAATTTTGACTAAACGTTATTCATAACATATTCACGTCATGTTTCTGAATTTATATTTACATTGGAAATACGTATGAAATATGTTGTTTATTTCAAGCACTGGTGTAAATCTGATGGAACATTTATGTATTTGCAGGCAAAATGTCAGGTACCTCAAGGCCTGACATATGCGAATATCTCAAACCACTACGGATGATTTCGAAAATATTTGGTGTTGAAAATTTTGAAGTAACTGCAAGAGAAGAAAATGATGGAAGGAAAATCCTAGAAGTTGGGCGGCGTAAACGGTCGCTTGTATTCTTAGCCATGAGTATTATAACAACGGCTGCTATTCAGTGTAATTATTTTTATGTTATTGCAAGTAAAGCCGATCATGCGGATGTTTTTGTAGTCCATTATATCCTATTTCCTTTAAGATATTGTATTTCATTCAGTGCCACAGTGGTAGGAAGAATATCCTTGTATATATTCACCAGAACAAAGCTGAAAATTCTGAATATGCTCGAAGAAGTAGACGTCGTATTAGTGGAGAACGCACAAGAATGCTACAAGAAATGGTCAAGAAAATCTTTGACTGGATGTGTCGTAATAGTCGCAGTATTGACAGTGATTAGCAGTTTGAGTGCATACAACGCACTCCTGGTTCGAGATTGTGTAACTTTCGCTGAGTTAAGTAGTACTATCTTGAATTGTATATTCTTACTCATAACTGCTAACTACGTACAAATGGTTTTGTTATTACACCAAAAGCTTAAAATTCTGAACCGGAAATTACTGACAGAGTCCGAAAACATTTTTATAATGACAACACAAAATCAGTCAGTATTACGGTACAAAATGCTGATAATATCTGTTGAGTTACCAAATCAGACACTTTCAGATCAGCCTGAAATTTCCATTGAGGATGTGTTTGGAGAAAAAATCACACATGAAAGTGAAAATGACAGATTAAGAAAGGTAATTAAAACTTTTCGAACTATGCACAACAAACTTTTTGAATGTTCTTCTTTAATAAATAACATGTTTGGGTTAACACTAGCGTTCATACTACTTGCGTGTTTTATACGCGTTATTGATTCAACTGTTTTTGTATGTGGATATATCTTTCAATTACACGTAAAGATCAACAGGATAATATACCACAGTATTAAGTCAGTACTGTACACAACACAGGCAGTAGTAATAAACTGGGTGTGCAGCTCCACCAGCAGAGAGGCAAGGAAGACCACAGATATCATTCATGATATACTCCTGCAGCCTGGCTTGAACAAGGAAGCAATACAACAACTACATGAGTTCTCTCTGCAGACATCCAGGAAGAAGATAGTGTTTACTGCAGCTGGCTTTGTCACTCTTGGCTTACCTCTCTTGTTATCCATGTGTGTGTCTGCCATGTCTTATGTTCTGGTACTTCTTCAGTTGGAACCGCAGAAAATATCAAATAAGAAGGACGTTTCTTTCTGGGAAAAAACTAATAACAAGTCGGAAATATTATTTTAATTTAAGTAGGTGCATTGAAATGGCACTTTCAAAACTCTCTTGTGAATGTAACACTCAATGAAATGTAAAAAAGAAGATACTGAAATACTTTTGTTTGAACTGGTATTCTCTGACTTTATATCGGGTATTATAATGAGTTTTGGTGGCTTCGACAGCTTTTATTAAAAAATTAGCATGAATTTTAAGTACATTGTTTACTTTTATATAAATGTAATTATTTTTGTTTCACTTATTAATCAACAAGGTGTTTTAATGATACATTTCAGCTTGTTTTTTACAGCTACCTTATATTTATAGCAGAGATACATACGCAACTTGACCTTCTCTCCACTAACATTGAAAATGAAATCAGAAACTTGTGTCTATACATGAAATAATACTATTAGGCTATTCAAGAAATTTCTGGTATTTACAATTTGAAAATAAATATTAGCAAATAATATAATAGCGATATAAAGTATAATTAGTTTACTGGTGTACACTATGATATTATTCAAATTACTCTATGTTTGATGATATTCACAGAATAGTATTTTACAGTTTCTTGTCATACGGGAGCATCGTAACAAAAAAATATATACGGTTATTTAGAAACGATAATAACATTTTAGTTTAAATATTTCCCGAAGTATAAATTTTGTTAGTTAATAAACCCAGATAGCAAAACCACATTTCATTACATGTGGTTTTCTCGTAGTTTTCAAATGTCATTTCGCATGCCATTCATCTTTAGAAGGTTAGTATTCTGGAAGACAAGAAAACTCATAAAATTTTAATTTGTCAATGAAATCGTTAGTTATTTCCTTGAATCTCTTTCAGCTTACACAGCATACTGACCGTAATATAAGACTTATAGGTACTACTTAAAGACCAACATTGTGTCCTCAATATACTCAATTCCTGTTGATATAACGCATTTTAATTTTTAAAATGCATAAGTTAAATTACATGGTAAATAAACTTAAAAGACTTTCTACACATACCTACACAAATAATAAGCAGTAAACCTTTAATTCAATTCCCTGTTTATAAATACTTATCCAGACAACAAGGAGAATACATTCGTTAAATTTTGTGGTTCGTACATCACAGAGAAATATAGAGATGTATTTATTGCATGTTTAAAAGTGTTGCGTGAAATACTGTACGCAACAAAAATAATTTTTTTCCTTGATCTTTCTTTTAAAACCATGTGTTCAATAACCTAATCAAAGAAAAGTAATCTCTAGCTCCCAATAAATGGGTTTTGATAGTCTATGTCCAATGAAAATGGTATCCTATCTCAACATGTTATGAACATTTATTAAAAAATTATTTAAGAGGTGCAACGTTCCCCGAGTTACCTTACATGTACAATTAGCGTAGAAAAGTTACAAATGTGCATTAAAATTTATTATAAATGTATAAGATTTGTGTTTGGTGTAGTTTTCTGACCTTTAGAAGTGTTAATTGTTATTCATACAACAAATATTTTAACAAGAATATGCTTTAACTAGTAGATTACTACTTACTCGATTTATTTGTAATTTAAGATTTGCAAAAATTGACAGAGTTTTACACGTATAGTCACAGCGATTTATGTTTTGAGAAAAAACTTTTGCCTGACTTACAATTTTAAGTCACCCATATGTTTGCGGATATTCTGCAATTTCTCTGCTTCTCCCTCAACACGTAGTAAGTGCCAGGGTGAAAGTCAAATGCAATACACATGTTATGTAAAATAATAATAAAATATAAAAGTATAGGTATTCCAAAAAATTATTACATTAAGTAGTATGTATGTATGTATGTATGTGCGTATGTATATATGTATGTATGTATGTACGTATGTATGTATGTATGTATGTATGTATGTATGTATGTATGTATGTATGTATGTATGTATGTATTGACTGCATTGTTAAGGAATTTACGTAGAGAAATATGTACTGTGTAAATTATTCTGAACTAAATTGTTTGAAAAGCAATTGTCTCATGTTATATTGTCTTGTAAATGTGTGTGTTGTAATAAAAGTCTGAAAAGAATCATTATTAACTTCTGTTTTTTTATAAAGCCTAAGTTACAAGATCCCTGCGTCAGGAACTACAGGTCAAGCTGTATAATAATTCAAAGAAATAAAATATTCGTTGCCTGTACTGGATACCATTATACATTGTACAACACGTTGTTTTTAATGTCTAGGCATCACAAAATTACACCATTTAGCTATTCTACACATTTTACTTCTGGATGATAACGATTAGGAATAGTACACAATTCAAGGTGTGATAAGAACATTTAGGAATCGCGTAGGAAATGCAAAATTTCCTAGGAATAGGTTCTATATTGTACATGAATTCCCAAAAACTCAATAAGCCGGGTATAAAATACATATTCTAATGAAGATTTTTAGTTCGTACTCGGGAATCTATTCTTACAAATGTACTTAACTGTAAAAATAACAACTAAGAACTGGCATGTATTCACATACGTCCAAAGCAGTTCCGATATGTACTTTAAATATACAACGTTGAATTTCTTAAGAAATACGACCGAAATGACATATTTAAGATAAATTATTTTTAGCTTATATTTGTTTGTGAAATGCAGATTATATTATTTAATTTTAAATATTAAGTATTGAACATAAACATGTCCGAAGTTGCTCGTGTGACTGTATTTTAACAAAAATTTATCGTGTAACAGTAATTGTTGGAAATACTTATTTAACTATAATACATTGAGAAGAAATTCTTGTGGCATTGATTTTCTCATTCAGACTTCATGACAGTTGGTACGTAGGCCCTCGAAGTTACAGCAGGATGAATGAAGCACTACGCGCCTGTTCAGCGCCTTGTTCATAGAGGTGAAGAAATACGAGGAGCGCATCTCTGTGTCGCACTTATTGCTCCTTCGCCTCTGTGCTTTCAAAGGCGTGGAACGTCTCCAGGTAGACATGTCCTCTAAAGGGTGGTCAAGTGCAATAAAATCATAAGTTTATATTTTCATGAAATAGTGTTTGTTTTGTAGACGATATTTGTGAGTACAGTTTTCTCTTATGAAACAATTTCAGCTCGCATATTTTTCTCATTACAGTGTGTCAAAGTTAAAAATTTTTATATTACGCTGCCATTAAAATAGTGAAAACCAACTAATTTACTGTAATGAAATAATTCACAGTGAAATAACATGCCATGAGCTAAGTAACCTTACGTTTATAAACCCACAACGTAGTACTATGAATCTATTAAAAAAATTATCGCAGTAGTACAGGAAACAAGTTGCAAATTTAGCAATAAAAATTTTGTTCTCTGTGAAATTGTATGATATTAGGTTACGTAGTCCATGGCATGTTATTTCACTGTGAACTATTTCGTTTAAGTAAGTCTATTGGTTTTCACTGTTTGAATGGCAGCGTAACACGAAAATTTTCACTTTGACGCACCGTTATGAAAAAATCATTCAAGCCAAAATTGTTTCATGAGAAAAAAAACAGTACTCACAAGTATCTTCTACAAAACTAAAACAATTTTGTAAAAATATAAAATTTTTATATTATGCCGAAACGCTCTTGAACATCCTGAAGGTGACAGTTTCCTTAATATTTTGGATTTAATTAAGTTTGTTTATAACATAACTTACACATGTTTTATTTAAAAACAAAGTCAGGTAAGTAATATGTAATGTAGTAACGGTTAATTAAATGTTAGTATTGTTTATTTTTCAATAATAATGTGGTGTAGGAGATCGTAACTAAGGATTAACAAATTAGGTAGGGATTTCAGTCTCACCATAATTAATAAGGAGGACAAATGTGAATCACAATTAAATAGTTTTTATCTATTAAGAGCTGATCCATGTCATGCCTGACTATGAATGTCAAAGCTTAATGTTTAAAATTAATTACAGGGAGACAAGTATAAAACCAATAACTAGGAAACTGCCGGCATAAGTACTTTCTGCTAAGGGCAAATGGTGAAAAGTTATTGATTCATTAATTTCTGAATTTAATTAATTTTGAATGTCCTTACTAAGGCATTTACAGCAAGTACTGGGTTTACGATTTTTGCGTCAGCCTGTAGAGTTCAGTATAAATCATTTTGACTAAACTATATTTAAATGTTGCTCATCATGCAATATATGAGAAAAAAATTACTTCTGTCTTACAAATTAATGTGTAAACCTGCATTAGTCTAATAAATAAAGATATTAAAATAATGTTACGATCATTTTAATAATTTTTCAAAGGAAGAGAGTATGACGATAAATAAACTCACACTTCCACTGCCAGTCAAAATAAGTCGATACTGGATAACTATTTTGAACAATATTCAGTGAGAGAGAAAATGTTCACAAGCAATTTCTTAAAGCGGTTGAGAAGGCGGCTATGAATTTAACGTGACAAATGAAGACGTGGTCGGTGAAGCGTTAAGCCAGCGAGTTGTCAAATAAACAGTTGTAACTTTCCAAGCACGACGATATGGACTATTCCTACTTCACGCGCCACAGTACAGAGTTTATAGTACAATGTACGGACGCCTTTCGAAACAACAAAATTATTATCAAATAAGTGCGATACAAGAGTAGTTGTCATAATCGCCATAACTTTTGTCAAGTTTTTCTGACGTTAGACGAAAAAAAAATCAACATTTATCTGTGAGGATCTTTGTTTGGAGTAACTCTTATTTAAAATACATTTACATAATATTTCTGAATTTATAGTATCGTTGTAAATACGTACAAAGCCCAATTAATTTAAAAAATCTGGCATAAGTCTGACGGAACACGTTGCATTTGCAGGAAAAATGGCCACTACCCCAAGGCCTGACTTATGTAAATACCTGAAACCACTGCGGATGATTTCTAAAGTGTTTGGTGTAGAGAGTTTCGAAGTAACTGCAAGAGAAGAAAATGGCGGAAAGAAAATCCTAGAAGTAAGGCGACGTAAACGGTCGCTTGTATTCTTAGCCATGAGTATTGTAACAACTACTGCTATTCAGTGTAATTATTTTTATGTTATTGCAAATACATCCTTTCATGCGGATGAATCAGTGGTACGTTACATCCTATTTCCTTTGAGATATTCTATTTCTATCATTGCCACAGTTATAGGAAGAATATCCTTGTATATGTTCATCAGCATAAAACTGAATATTCTGAACATACTCGAAGAAGTAGACGTCGCATTAAACGAAAACGTACAAGAATGCTACAAGAAATGGTCTAGAGGATCTTTGACTGGATGTGTTGTAATAGTCACAGTAATGACAGTGGTTTGCTGTTTGAGTGCATACAACGCTTTCCTTGTCCGAGATTATTTAACTTACACTTTGTTAAGTAGTACGATCTCGCACTGTATATTCTTACTCATAACTGCTAACTACGTACAAATGGTTTTGTTATTACAACAAAGGCTTAAAATTATGAACCGGAAATTACTGACGGATTGCGAAAACATTTATATTATGACAACACACAATCAGTCCATAATACGACACAGAAGGGTAATGATATCTGTTGAAATACCAAATCAGACACTTTCAGGTCAGCCTGAGATCTCCATTGAGGATGTATTTGGAGAAGAAATCACACATGAAAGTAAATATGACAAATTAATTAAGGTAATTAAAACTTGTCAAATTATGTACCATAACCTTTATGCATGTTCTTCTTTAGTAAATAACATGTTTGGGTTAACACTAGTGTTCTTACTTCTTGCGTGTTATATACGTATTATCAATTCAACTGTCGTCATATGTGGCTATATCATTCACTCACACGTAAGTGTCAACAGGGTAGTATATAACATTATTAAGTCAATACTGTACACAACACAGGCAGTAGTAATAAACTGGGTGTGCAGCTCCACCAGCAGAGAAGCTAGGAAGACCACAGCTATCATCCATGATATACTCCTGCAGCCTGGCTTGAACAAGGAAGCAACACAACAACTACATGAGTGCTCTCTGCAGACATCCAGGAGGAAGATAGTGTTTACTGCAGCTGGCTTTGTTACTCTTGGCTTACCTCTCTTGTTATCCATGTATGTGTCTGCCATGTCTTATGTGCTTGTGCTTCTTCAGTTGGATCCGCAGAATATATCAAATAAGAAGTACGTTTCTTATTGGGAAACAAACTAATAACAAATCTGTTGTATTTTTGTAATTTAAGTAGTGCGCGGAAATGACACTGTCAAATCTAACTTGATAGGGAATCATTTAGTTAAATGTAAAATAAGATATTGATATACATTTGTTTAAAGTGGTTTTCCCGGCTTTACGTTGTGTTTTGTTAAAGATTTTTTTTTTTTTTTTTTGGAATCGACAGCAGTTTTTACACTAGTTAACTTATAGTTGAGTGAATTTGTTTAAAATATATAATTTCTACGATAAGTTGTTTACTCTTAAAAATAGGGACTCGTTTATTTTGATTTTGTTAGAAAATTAACAAGCCATTTTAATGACACATTATTTTCTTGACCTTTATAGCCACCGTATATTTATAGCAGCGACACGTTTGCAACTTGACCTTATTTCCTGTGACACTGAAAGGGAAATTATAAACATGTCTTAATAATAACAGAATATTAATTTACAACCACTTGTCATATAGGAGCGTCGTAAGAAAAATTGTACAATAATTTAGAAATGTTTATATAATTTTGGTTTAAAAATATCTCGGAGCACGAATTTTTTCTAGTTGGAACCAAAATATCTATATCGTTTCTTCATTAAATGTGGTTTTCTCGTAGTTTTCAACTGCCATTTCGCATGACATTAGCATTTAAGGCTAGGATTCTGTAAAAAAAAAAACCTTTATCAAAATTTAATTTGTCAATGAAATCGTATATTATTTAATTATCTACATGTAGGTATTTAGGCTTAAACAGCAAGCTGACCGTTTTATATCTCTTATAGACCCAACTAACAGACCAAAATATTTCTCTCAATATACTTAATTTGCATTGACGTAACACAACTTAATCATTAAAATGCTAAGGTAAATAACAAGGAAAAGAAACATACACGACGGCAAATGATAGATTGTCTACAATAACTGACACAGATATTAAACAGAAAACTTTTAATACAATTGCCTGTTTAAAACTACTTACGTTGCGCATTCTATGCAGATAACGAGCGGAATATAATCGTTAGTTTTGCTGTTTCGTATATCACAAACACAGAAATATATAGTTGTGATGCAAGTTTGAGAGTGTTGCGTGAAATATTGTGCAAAACGTAACTGTACTTCTTGGTAGTTCTTATAAAAACATGTGTTCAATAACTAATCAAAGAAAATAATTTTTAACTCCAAGAAATGGTTTAAGATTTTTTTATACGAAACTATTCTTGATATCAGTTATCGTAACTATTTATCCTTACCTATTCTTAAAGTAATAGAGACATTATCAAAAGACACTAGAGAGCTCTTATGTTTTTTTATTTAAGTGAATTTTTGGTGAATAATTCTATTCTTATTGTAAGCTTATTCAAAAGAATTAAGTTTTACTTAACTGTAAGACATCTTATCGCTATTGAACTAATTCTCTTTGTTGGAAGGTTTTTTTTTTTCAACTTTGTATTTTATATTGTTACACAAGTCTATTATTTTTATTTTTGGAAAGTAGGCTACATAAAATGACTCATTTCAAAATGTTTTGTTAAAAGATGTTGATTAAAAATAAACATTCCTGTTGCAGTAAAAATTCATTATTTTTCATAGTAAGTGACAAAACCAGGTTGCAACTATGAAATTATTGTATTTTCATCTATTCTTAATACTTGTGAAATAATTTGAAATAATTCGAACGTCTGAAAGAGGGTGAAAAGTTATTTAAAAATTCCATTTCATTCATGCGGGCAGTTTTGGTTAACAGAAGTGTGTTAAAATAGGATTGTAAAAACACTATTTTCGGTCGCTAGAAAATTAGCTTTAATGATTTATGGTCGACCGGAAATAAGTGTACACTTGTGTAACGTTCTTAGACCGTTAATCCTAGGAATACATCACTTATTTATGTTGATAATTTTCCTAATAGTATTGTATGTGTTGAAACCTTGCACACCACACATCGTCCTGGGTAGACAGCCACCTTAAGCACTGACCAATTTGACACCACTATCTACACTTTCAATCTCTCTGTAAAATGTACGAAGATATTTTTACTTTGTATTTATTGTTACACATGTAGTGCGTTTTCTGTGTACCAACATTGGTCATAAAAAATGTAAAAATTTAAACTGTGTAACTCGTGCACAACTTCCTATTGGTGTTTCCTATAATAAATGTGTCAAATAAGAACGTCAATGCAAAAATGTAATTTGGTAACTAAATTTAAGATATCTTACGCTGATTTCACTAAAGTTAAAAAAACGTAAACGCCAACAATTGACTGGAATTAAAGTGTAATCCAGTTTAGTATTTCATAGTAAGAAATTTATGCTGTTTAATTACTCCAAATCTGATAACCTACACCATTATTATTTTTAAATTCCATTAACAATTTTAATGATTTAATACAAAATGGGTTGCGTTGAATATATCACAAACTTAGCATTAACTAATTGGGATTGAATCTTAATTAAACAGTAAACATTTATATTATTAATTATCTCTCTAATTGATGGATAATTACTAGCGATAATTAAGAATATAATAATGTGACTAAAGTTAGTTTGGGCAGACGCGAAGTCGCATCATTCACATGCTGTAGTTACAATAAACCTTGATTAGATGTCGAACAGCAAACACTTTTGGCCTCTGTACATGTCATAAAAACGCAACAGAAAAAAAGGGCGGAACGCACGATGTAGTTCATGTCTTACATCTCTAATTGAGAAAAAAATACAACACAATTACGAAAAAAAAAAAAAAATAAAATAAAATAAACGAAACTTATTGAACGGAAAGAAACATTTGAATATGCAAATGAATATATATTTTTACGATGATTTCACAGATCTAAATGAAGTATCTGTATAAACTATTGATGATTTAAACAAGTTTATATGTAGGGCAACTCGGGAATAAAGATATCATTTGGTAGTGGTCATTGAGTTTTATCTTTTTTGTGTTTCGTTAATCAATATTTAAACTTTTTTAAAGAAACTTATAGCTCATTACTGGCTTGCAAAAATATCCAACGAAGGTAGTATTGTATTGCAATATTTTTTGAACAATTATTCGAATAATGTAGTATTAAATTTATTATGTGCTGCATATTTCCCTGAGTTATCATACATGTACAACTAGCATTGCAATGCTACAAATAAAACATCTAAAGTTATTATTAATAGATAATATTCGTAGTTGTGTTTTTTATTTTTAAATTTTCTTACTGTTATGCACATGATAAACTTTATTAAAATAATTTTCCTTAGCAAATAATTTACTATATATTCTATTCCTTAAAATTTGAGTATTTAAAAAATGTACAGAATTTTACATGAAATTGCAGTCACAGAGAATTATGTTTTGAGAATTTTTTTTTGCCTGCAACTTATTTACTTCTCCCTCAAACGTAGTAAGCACCAGAGAGAAAGTATAATGTAATTCACACGACATGTAAAACAAGAAAATAAAATTAATTGGTTTAGATATTCCAAACGAATTATTACATTATGTATTATGTATTTGTGTGTAGACTGCAATATTAGAGACATGTATTGTGTAAAGTATTCTGTAAGACATTATTTGAACAACAATTGCCTCATATTCTACTGTCTTGTAAATTCATGTACAGTAATAAAAGTCTGAAATAAATAATTATTGTCTTCAATTTTTTTGATAAAGCCTAAGTTACAAGATCCATGCGTCAGGAACAACAGAACAAACTGCATAATAATTCAATGACGTAAAATATGCGCTGTCTATACTTGATAACAAAATTAATTGTTCCCATATTACGTTTAAGATCTACGCGTCACATAAATTGCAGCATTTAGTTATCTTTCACATTTTATTTCTGGAAGAAAAATATTAGGTATTATATACAGTTCAAGGCGTTTTAAGAACATTTAGGACTCGTGTGGGAAATGCAACAACTGAGGACTATCTTCGATATTGTGACACGAATTCGCAATGACTTAATAAGCCGGGTATAATGTACGTATTCTAAGGCAGATAGTTAGGATATACTCGGCGAACCTATTGTTAGAAATGTGATGAAGATGAGAATTTGCAAATGTTCACATACATCCGAAGACAATTATCGTCTAACATATTGTCGGCAAAGGAAATTAGAGACAAAACCAGCTACGAGGAGAGTAAGGAACAGGAAGCCAAACAGTCACATCTTGTGTTAAGGAGCTTTCCCCAAAATTATCCTGGGGTGATTTCGGAAAACCACAGAAAGCCGAAAGCGGAATTGCTGGAGTAGCAATCGAACCCTTGTTCTACTGAAGATGAGTACACGTTATTTTTATTTTTGACCGTAGTGGCCCAGCACCAGTAAGACTTTTATATATATAAACAGCCACAGACCATGGACAACGAATAAATAAATGACAAGGAATTTTGCTTAATGAAATTAAAAATTCATTGCAAGGTTCAATTTTAAGAACCCGTGAGGT
Organism: Medauroidea extradentata; assembly: GCA_003012365.1. NCBI lineage: Eukaryota > Metazoa > Arthropoda > Insecta > Phasmatodea > Phasmatidae > Medauroidea > Medauroidea extradentata. The sequence continues at coordinate 24,193 of PNEQ01117298.1, read as the reverse complement.
GAAAATCGCTCGAAAATAAGAATACCTATTAGCAAAGCCACATTAATGTACTACTGAACGCTTCGTATTCTACTCAAATTGTATAAGAAGCAAATACTGCCATACGTAACACAAGAAGGCTATGTTCAACTACACGAAATAATTTATCTCTATCTCAATAGACGGCGATGACATTGCACCTTTTTGGTGATACCACTTCATGTATTGCAATAATTTTGCTTAGTGGAATGCATTTTTACTGAAAGTTCCTTCCATCTAATAAAAGAGATAGGCTGTATATAATTATGCTACGTAAAACACTAAAATACCTTGTAGGAGACTTAACCACATTTGCGACAGAATAGGAACAAATAACTACAAATAAACTGACTCTGCTGGAAGTATTTCAACTCAGAGTAATCATGTGTCAGAAATTGTCTGTACGGTGCAAAGAATAACAATAATTAAATATCGTAAGTATGTATGCATGCATTGCCATGTCACTTATAAAACACAGTATATACATACACATATACATATATCACATCGGAAAAAATTAACCTCATCTGTAATTAAAGCACTCCAGACTAATCCTGAAGTTGTTCGTAACTGATGGCTACGCTCAATTAGTCCTTATTACTTCCATCTTGTCCGAGCGTAATATTGACGATGAAACCATGGATAGAATCAGCTTTTACATTTTTACTGACAGTTCCTTCCATCTCATAAAAGAGATTTATATTATTATGACACGTAAAACATAAACATACCCCAAAAGTGGACTTAATCACAGTTGTCACAGAATAGATACAAATCACTACCAATTAACTTACTCCGCTGAAAGTATTTCACCTCAGAGCAATCATAGGCCAGAAATTGTCTGTATGGTGCAAAGAATAACAATAATTAAATATTCTATGTATGTAAGCATGTGTGTATGTACTTATGTATGTGTGTATGTACGTATGTACCGTATGTATGCATGTATGCATGCATGTATGTATGTATGAATGAATGTATGTATGTATCCATGTATATATACATGTATGTATGCACGTATGTATGCATGCATGTATGTATGTATGTATGCAAGTATGCGTGTATGCGTGTATGCATGTATGTATGTATGTATGCACGTATGTATGCATGTATTGCCATGTTACTTGTAAAACACTGTAAAAAAGTTCACATCACTAAAAGTTAACATCCGCTGTAATTAAAGCACTCCAGACTAATCCTGAAGTTGTTCGTAACTAATGGCTACGCTCAATTAGTCCTTATTTCCTAATTTTCCGTGCTTAATGTTGACGATGAAACCATGGATAAAATCCGCATCTCATTTAAAATAGTGTTTCATGTGCATGTAAACGAATTGATAGCATATTGTTGTAGAGTGTACTGTATTCAGATTCTACGTGTTACTATAAAATTTATAAAATCACTAGAGCCGAATGATGGTAAGGTTCCATCTTAATACACGAAATAGCCCCGTCATGGCTATGATTCACTGAGTCATTAGTTCTGTCTCATACGACCTCGTTGTTGATATAATATTAAGCCATCCTACTTCTTCCGTAGCTGCACGGTACCGTAATTAATAAATGTTCCAACACTAAATATGTTTGTAATATTGTTGTGTTGTGTTTGTAGTTTGCTTCATCATTAATGCTGGTTGAGTAAAGATACGGAACGTATTAGATCACTTTACTACCAAAAAGTTAGATACGGTACCCTAGGTAATTATTAAAATGAAATTTAGATACAGGCCTAATGTAATAATATAATAGTATTTTCGAGTTACATAAGTGACATTTTCATAATTACTCTTTACTTTGAGGATAACAGACTAAGATACTTAAATAAAAGTGTTACAAATAATGAAAACAATAACTACGTCGTATGGCTGCTTATTTCTAGGTTACTTGTCAACGGTTATGATATTAGCACCCCTGTAGAGTATCATTATTTATTTTCTGAGCTTCATGTCTGAGGTTAACTGAACCCTAAACGAGCTTCCTTTAACCGGAAGAAAAAAAAGAATCTTAATTTGAGGATTTATGTTTTGCATGAAGAAATCTTCCTGCCAGCCAATAGGAAAGTTTAAAAAAAATATATATTTTTGTGGTATAGTAATTGTTGACAAACCGCCTTTCCTTAAGAGGAGTCCTCGACTAGCTGTTGGACGGCGTTGCAGCGTGTCACGAGTATTTTTTTTCTTACGCGAAACCGCTTAACTTATTCATATTATGTTTATCTATGAAAAACACGTACTTGAAAATATGCTTCTATGTTTTAAAAAATTCAGCACGCTTGTTAGAAACATGATTTCCGGGCCTCTCAAAATAGCTATAACAGGTATTTGATACTGCTGTAACTCCGCAAATATTACCTGAATTCGTAAAGTGCAAATCGAGAGGCATGCGTTGGTCTTTACTTCATACTATTCAAACATAAAATGTTTTGGTCGCTGCTTAAAGTCCCGTAAGAAAAATACTACAAGGAAAAGCTTACACGCCAGTTTGGAGCGCTGCGAATAGAGGCGATATGCTTCTCGTCAAGTGTGGGACACTGGCTCTTATCGCCACGCTGTTCCCACGCATCACAGGTGGAAATTCGACACCGGCGAAGATTCCTCTAAAAGCAAAGGGAAAGAACTTTTCAGCCTCTTTTGGACATAGTAAATTAATGTAGTTTAATGCCGAGTTTTAAGTTGGTGAAGCATAAATTTTATTTAAAACTTTTACTTTTGCGAACTTTTCTTTATTGTTCAATATGGTGATATCTACTTCAAACACGACTGCGTATTTATGGAAAAAAAAATGTGGAGCGTCTAATCGTTCCGCCATTTAAATTTTGTGCAAAGGCTCACTTTGAAGTTGCTTGTTTAGTCAACTAAATATTCATGTGATCATATTCAACATATACAAGATATTACGTACTGTTGAGCTTAATACTTTATTTACAAAAAAATACGCTATCTTACGATATACCTGCTGACATAACTAACCCACGCATTATGGCGTGTGTCTTTTCCCACAACTTAATTCAAATTTCGAAGTTTGTATGTTTTAAAACGTACTCTCTCTGTCACTCTCTACATTTTAAAAATATTTTATGTAATAATTCTTAAGGAGTATTTCAACAGTGCAACAGAAATAAGTTTTCTATTTATGAGTACGTATGTGTGCGTGTATATATATATATATATGTGTGTGTGTGTGTGTAAACATTGCCAAACGGGCCAATATCACATCTTAAAACATGTGATATTGGCCCTTTTGGCACACTGCTAAAAAATGTCATTATCACATTGCAACAAATGTGATAGTGGCCTTTTCGGCAATACACAGACGATATATATATATATATATATATATATATATATATTTCACGTATATTTTTGTATGACTTAAAATACTTATTTTTAAAATTGATCAATTGCACTCTAACATTTTAGCAATTCTTCTTATTTAAATTCCATGTTTTCGAACAAGCAGTTAAGTGTTTCTTTCTTCGTGTTCTGCTGCTAACGTACATTTTCAGCCTAGTGAACACGGTGCTTGGTAAATAATCGAAAATAGTCGATACCAAACCGCGCCGAGTACGCTTCAAAGCAATATTCCTGGAGGAAATTGGTGAACAAGTAATTTCACACAGTTGTATAAAAGCACCCCAGAGGGAAAGAAGCCACATTGTAGAGTCGTCACTGCAGGAAAAGCGTTTTAAGAGCTTCATGTTTGTCAACCAATTTCGTCTCAGGACAATACAGAGGAATATTAAGGTCACAGCGATAGACGTTACTACATTTGCTCGCTCAGAGGACGTTACGTCGTCAGGGATTGAAGACTTGCTCTTGCAGTAAGCATAAGTTGCATAGAAATTGATACAAATTGTTTGTTTGACCTATTAGTGGTACTTTGGTTTAAATTGGCACAAAATTATATATATGTATATAAGTGCAGAAGGATATCTGCGAATAACGCAATACCAGTAACTTATTTATTACTTAACAACTGTGATATAATGTGTTATGATGTAAAGTTTATTATTAATTAAATAAATAGGAGCTTAAACACAGTAACTGCTGGCGTACGCATGTCTCTATTTAGCTACTGACTTACCATTCAGAGAACAAACCAATATGTTTCCGATTCTCACAGACGATGCATTTGATTTAAGAAAATATTGACAAATAAAATGGTTTATTATTAAAATATTTTTCAAGTGTCGACGGAAGCTTACGGGTTATGAGAAAATGAAACAAGAAACAACTAAACAAAAAGAAAGATAGGGCCGTAACTCGGTACATCAGAGTGGTAACCCGTCCTCTCCTGGGTTTCGAGCTAGGCAGATGACGTTCGAAGACTCTACAAACTTGTTCACTGGTTTTCATATTAGTACATTTAGTATCTCGCAAGCATTCAACGTTTGTCCCGACCAGCTGCCGAAGAGCGGGTTTCATTGTGGAGTAATATTATGCACAGCTTATAAATTGAATAACTAAACTTTTAATGTGCAGTTGAAATTTGACTAAGAGCTTCGTTGACGATTTCCCTGCGTAGTTCGTGTCATGGTAAAATCTACCTTACCGATGATTTCCACTGATCAGGAAACGATCAGAAATTAATAATTTCTTATGGGGAAGAACACTGGCCGCATCGCTAGTCTCGTCCGTCCTTCATTCCGTTTCTGGGATTTCGGATGAAGACTGGATCCTCGGTCCTTGAACCAAAAGTTGACGGGAGGCATGTCCTGTTTTGCTCGATGTTGAAAACGTTCTCTCTTGTTGCAAAAATGTCAATCCATCCGTTCCAAACAGCTAACAACTGTTGTTCTTCTACGAGCAGGGCCTCAGCTCTGGCAACAAACTTCTCCTAGTTCACCACTACATATCGATTCCCAGGACCTGATCAGGCTGTTGTCCTCAGTAAGTTCAGTTAAACTACATACAAATGTAAAAGCTCCGTCGAACAACGAAAAAAAAAGAGAAGTTACATATCAAACACAGTCGTACAAGTACAGGTCTGGACACTCGCCTATCTATCAATGTATTTTGCTTGACCCCCTTATTGTTTCGCTGCAGTTCATCAAGTTACCGAGAGTATTATGCGTCTTTGTCGCTGCAATCAGGGCGGACGGACTCAAACTCCACCCACTTTTTTTTCAATGTTTACGTTATAAAGTAAATATAGATTGCTGGAGCCATGCTTTAGGATTTTGAGAGAAGGACGTATTTCATCTATAATATAAAAATGAATCGCAAAATGTGTTGGTAAGCGCATAACTCAACAACGCCTGGACCAATTTGGCCAACTCTTTTTTTTTAATGTTCGTTGAAGTTCAAAGATGGTTTTTACAGCGAGAAAAATTCGAATAATTGCCGAAAATAAACCCTAAAAACAGTACAGTCAATTTTAGCTTTATTGCTATTGTTGTTTAAACAATGTAGGTATGTTCCTGTGATCGAGGCCTTAAGCATTCACTCAGGTATTGTATAAAGTTTGGGGTGTGGGAGGGGTGGGGTTACGGGTACGTATCCCGTGCAAGACTTTGCGATGGGAATTACTATGACATCATACAAGCGTATTGCGTGTGCTCTTTACACTGTTATTGAGTACGCTAGCTGTTAAATGCCTCCATCACATATATTTACATTAAATTATTTCACGCGGTGGAAGCCGCAGCCGGGCAGCTGTTTTATAGAGAAATAAAGATGAAGTAAAAAAAGAAGTTCTGTAATTAAAGTACGCTTAGCGCAGTGGACAGGACAAATCTGTTTGTATTTGATATTTTAAAGATAAACAGTGAATATAGTATCACCATCAATTAACACGTAACTAAAAGTTAGTTACTCTTTTCTATAGTACACGCGGGCGAAGCCGCAAAGGGACAGCTAGTAAATTGATAAAAAAAAAACTACGTTTTGATAAATTATTTATCTTTATAAAGTAAACACTGAAAAAAAGTGGGAGGGAAGTGGGTGGAGTTTGATCCCGACCGTCCTGATAGTAGCGCCAAAGACGCATAACACTCTCGGTAACTTGGTGAACTGCAGCCAAACAACAAGAGGGTCACGTTTCCAGATGAGTGTCCAGACCTGCTCTTCTACGGCTGTGATAAAGAAATAGATATTACATAAGTGAACTTTGACTGGCGCAAGATGTATGTGGCCATTGATGAATGAAATATTTACAATATTATAATAGAACTTTGACCATAGACATTTAAATATTTTATCTGTAACATGTGAGTTTTGTTACGTCACACCACTAGTACTTGTAACAATTTTTTCAGTAATATTAGTATATATTATATCATGTAAATTTTTGATAGTTTTGTCTTACAAATATGATGCATTGTGAGAACTGTTCCATACATTTTAACAGTAATCATAAGAAATGTTTCAGACCTGCAATATGATTTACCAAACTGAACGTGATGGGGCTGTTATCATAGAATTCACAGGTCGATCATAAACAAAATTGTGGTGCAACTTTCCTTGCTGTCCCCCAAGGCTATATAAGGTTATACTGACAGTAATAGGTCGTTATTGCCTTGTTAGTTGAAGGGTACATCGCTGACATCAAAGATGTTAGAAGGATCCAGATGGAGCATGTCGCCGGGAATTGTATGTCTTATGTGCTGGTACTTCTTCAGTTGGATCCGCAGAAAATTACAAATAAGAAGTATGTTTCTTACTGGGAAACAAACTAATAACATATCTGATGTATTATTTTAATTTAAGACCGTGCGCGGTAATGACTTATTTAAATCTCTCGTGAGAGGAAATTACTTAAATGTAAAATAAAAGTACAGATAATGATTTATATTTATTTATTTAAACTGGTCGTTTTTCGCTTTATATTGTGTTTTATGAATGAGTTTTGGTGGAATCTACAGCAGTTTTTATAGTAATTTGCATAAAGTAAAGCATAGGTGTTTAAAATCTATCATTTCTACGATATATTGTTTGCTGTTTTACACAGGAAATAGATTCTTTTGATTTTGTTAGGAAATTAACAAATCCATTTTAATAACACATTTCAGCTTTGTTATTATAGCGAACTTATATTTATAGCAGAGACACATATGCAACTTGATCTTCTTTCCTGTAACATTGATAGTGAAATTAGAACGCTCAAGAATGTTACAAGAAATGATATTGTTATTCAAGTAGATATCTTGTATTCATAATCTATACATAAAAAGTAAACTGCTTGCGTTGCACAGTGTATCCAGATAACCGGGGGGGGGGGGGATATATTTGTTAATTTTGCTGTTCCGTGTATCACAATCACAGAACTATAGAGATGAGTTGCATGTTTGAGAGTGTTGTGTGGAATACTGTGCATAACAAAACTAACTGTGTTCTTCTTGGTTGTTCTCTTAAAATCATGTTGTATAACCTATTAAAAGAAAATAGTATTTTAACTCCAGGAAATTGTCAAATATTTTCTATACAAATACATACTTGATACCAGTTGTCTTAATATTTTATCGTAGTTATTCTTAAAGCTATTGACATTAATAAAAGTAAGTACAGAGTGCTAAAGTTTTCTTTAAATGTTCTTATGAATGACTCTATTCTTATATTAAGCTTATTAAATATTTGGGTTATACTTAATTGTGGGACGTCTTATCTCTGTTAAACTATATTACTTTATTTGAAGGTTATTTTAAACTTTTTAATTTACACCGTAAAAAACTTTTTATGGCATTATTTAAATGTATAGGTAATTAGTTATTAAAAAAAATTTTTTTTATTTTTTGATTTTAAAAAATCCCTGCTGCAGTCAGATAACATTATATTTCATAGTGAGAATACAAGGTCATAGCTATGAAATTATTGTGTTTTAATCGATTCTGAATACAACGTCTGTCTGGAAGAGCGTGAAAAGCGAATTGAAAGAGTCAATTTATTTTATACGGACAGTTAGGGCTAACCGAAGCGTGTTAAAATATAATTTCCAAAACATCGTTTTAGGTCGCTTGAAAGTTAGGTTTAAAGATTTCTGGTCGACCTGAAATAAGTATACACCTGTGTATCGTTCTTAGACTGATATTCCTAGGAATACAGCACTCACTCGTGTTGATCACTTTTCTAATAATATTGTATATGTTGACACCCTGCACTCCACTCATCGTCCCTGGTAGGCGGCCACCTTCAGCACTGGCGAAAATATCACCACTGTCTACACTTTCACATTGTCCTTAAAATGTACGAAGTTATATTTACCTGGTATTTATTGTTACACACACTGGGCGTTTTCTGTGTACCAACATTAGACGTATAAAATCTCAAATTTTAATCTGTGTAACTCGTGCACAACTTCCAATTGGTGTTTCAAATTCAATGAAACGAGTTCATCAAACAACTGTTTCCTATAATAAATGTGTCAGATAAGAACGTCGATATAAAAATGTAATACGCAAGATAAAAATAAGATATCTTGCACTGAATTCACTGAAGTTTAAAAAAACCGTTAATGCCAACAATTACCTGCAGTTAAAATTGAATCAGGTTAAGTATTTAGCAGCAGAACTGCATGATGTTTAATTACTCCAATTCCGACAACATAAGAATTAATTTTATTTCATTGCACATTTTAATGCTTTAATTACAAAATGAAATATTTTAAATATGTCACATATTTATATTTTCTAGCAACAACTAATTGGAATTGTATATTAAATCGTGAACATGTATATTATTAATAATGTCTCTAATTGAAGGATAGCTAGTAGCGATTAATTCTTAATATAATGTGATTAAAATTAGTGTGGGCGGACTGTAAGTCGCATCATACTTGTTGCAGTGCTGTAGTTGCATTAAACTTTGATGTCGAGCAGCAAACTCTTACATGGTGGCCTCTGCATAATTGTCATATAAATATGCGAAAGAAGAAAGTGAAAATATAATGCACGCTGTCGTTCAACTATTACACTTACAATTGTGTGGAAAATACAACAAAATGACGAAAAAACGCAAATTAAACTAAACATTTTGTATTAAAAGCAAAGTTTGATATGCAAAGGAAGATGATTGCGCATATCTAAACACAGTACTGTTGATGATTTAAACAAGTTTATAAGAACGGTAACTCGGGAAAAACATGAAATGTTGTGTTAGACGCCAGTCATACAGTTTTTTTACATTAGTTAACCGTTACTTTAACAGTTATTTTTTAAAAAATTACAGCTCATTACTGGCTAGCACAAATGTCCAACGAAAAAAGTATACTGTCGCAATATTTTATGTACATTAAATCAAACAATATAGCTTTAATAAAGTTTCTTAAGTTGTGCGTTGCGTCTTTCCCCATAATACCTTACAAATTCAATTAGCGTATCAATGTTACAAATAAAGCTTTAAAAGCTATAATGAACAGATAAGATATGTATTGGCGTGATTTTCTTAAGTTTAAAGGTGTTAATTACTTTATATATGATAATTTTCTCTAAACGAATATTCCTTAATTAACGGTTTGCTTTCCACCCGGTTTCGTTATCATTTGAGTATTGAAAAATGGACAGAATTTTGCATGATATTACAGTCACAGAGAATTATGTTTTGAGAAAAAACTGTTCTCTGACTTTCAATTATAAGTCACCCATATGTTTAAGGATATTCTGCAATTTCTCTGCTTCTCCCTTAACACGTAGTAAGTGCAAGAGTGAAAGCATGAATTACGAAATATTTATTTCATTAAGTATTACGTATTTATGTATATACTGCATTATTATAGACGTTATGTAGAGCGTCATGTACTTTGTAAAGTATTCTGTAAGAAAATTTTTGGGCAGCAATTTTCTCGTGTTCTAATGTCTTTTAAATTCATGTAGTGTAATAAAAGTCTGAAATAAAGAATTCTTGTCTTCAATTTTTCAACAATGCCTAAGTTACAAGATCACTAAGTCACAAAAAAAAAATTCAAAGAGATTTAAAATGCATTGCCGGTACTGGAATACAATATGCATTGTTTCCACATTACGTTTAAGATCTATGCATCACATAAATTTCTGCATTTAGCTATCCTGCACTTTTTAATTTTGGACGATAATGATTACGAATCGTATGCAATTCAAGGCGTTTTAAGAATATTTAGGACTTATGTGTGAAATGCAACAACTTAGAAATAACTTCTATATTGTGACATGAATTTGCAATGAGTCAATAAGACGGGTATGTACGTAGTAAGCATTCTGAGGCAGATAGTTAGGATGTACTCGAACCTATTGTTGTAAACGTGATGCAAAAATAACTAAGAATTGGCAGATATAGGTCCGAATTTATTTCGATATGTTAGGAACTACACCGTTGAATTGGTATAACAATAAATTATATTATTAAAACTCAATTAATAAATTGTCTTAACTAAAAAGTATTAGGACACGCCCTCAGAGCAAGACAAACACATTTTTGCCACTGGTAAGACAGTTATTATCTTAACATCTCGTCAGCAAAGGGAATTAGGGACGGAACCAGCTACGAGGAGAATAAGGAACTATGGTGATTTCGGAAAACTACGGGAAGACGAAATCAGGATTGCCGGTGTAGCAATAGAACCCCGGATCTACCGAAGGTGAGTACACACGATAGTCCTGGAATTTTAGGTAAAATAGCGGGAAATAATTATATACAGCTAAATTTTGGTTGAGACGCTCAAAAAGGCAAGCTGTTTAACTACTAAGTTCCAATAGATACCATGTGAGCGTTCCTTGTTGTGACCTTGAAAATACCTTAAAAATGTTTCATTGTTTATACCTTATATTAGATAGCATTTTCTGAAAATATAGTACTCTGTACAAAAAAAAATTGTAAATTAAATTTCCTACGAAAAGGGCATCATCAATTTTATTGGAAGACCGTTAATTTTCCTTAAAAATGCAGTAGTTACAAAACCAATGTGATGCTTATTTCCAAACCACCATAGAAGAAAAGTATATGGTGCGTTTATTTTACGTGGTGTCCCCTGCAGGCTTAATTCCCAAGTACCAATATTTCAAGCTGTAAACATTAACGAAGTAACGCAGTCTTACTCTTTTCGCAACTCTTCGAGTCTCCCCTGACTCATAATTTATTTCATTTGTGCTTAGAATGATTTAAAGCGTCCACTTCATTGCCACTAACGTGATCACATTCGTTGTTACTTTTACCAATTCTTCACAATTTCCTACATGTAAGGCTGATTTCAAACATACTGTGTTGAACATCATCTTTACCTTCGATCTCTAGCTTCCTAGTATTGTCACACGAAACACCACTGCAGTGCACACAAATATGTGAACACTGTAAACCGTGTTTACGGCACCCACGTGCTTTATCATGGCCTTTCAGACAGCCACAGCAAATTGTGTCCAGAATATTTCTTGGTGCTGGTCCTAAGGTTGATGCAATAGGAGATAAGCGTGGTTCTGAATGCCAGCCCCAGTCTTCGTGAAGCAATTTATTCCCTTTCCATAATTAAAAAAACATATTTCCCTTCATTGTACTCTTTTGGAGTAGAATTTCGAAAAGTACAGAAACTGTCGTTTTTTAGGTATTCAAACTAGCACCATTTTGATGTAAAAAGCAGCATTGTATCTCAAAGGATTAGATAGAGATCGATATTAATCAAAAACAGATTTAATGTCTTTTCGCTCCCTTAAAAGTTGAATTTTGAAAACCCTGAATTGGCCAATACGTTTTTTATGATTGATATTTTGAAGTAAGTCACGACCACATGCCATCAGGTTCTAGCTATATAGACGAATCATATAAAACATATTTGACCGTTCATCTCCCCTTAAAGGACGAATTCCCCCCAAAAAAATCCCTTCTTAGTGCTCATCTACGACCTTAAGGGAACTTACACACAATATTTCACATTTCTAGGTCCAGCGGTTTGGGCTGCAGTTTGATATGCCAGTCTGTCGTCTGTCATTCAGTCAGTCAGTGTTATTTTTGTACGTAGGCCTACAGTAAATTAGGCAAAAATTATGTAATGTTCTGCTTCGGAAAAAATTAAGCTATATAGAAAAACTAATTTTAAACACATATATGTGACGACTTTACGATATATGCACCGGTTTAGAATTTTAAAAAATTCGCAAAAACAACGTTAGTAAGAACCAATGTCCTTAATGAATTTTCTTAATAAGTTACTTTACGTAATAATTCTTAAGAAGTACTACAACAGAAATAGATTATGTATATAAATTTATTTATATAATCCACTTTTTCGTGAAGAATTTAAGCGTTTATTTGTACACATTTTTGTGCATATTGCAAGACATTTTACGGTTATTCTTAAAGTTGAAATTCTTATTCGTAAAATTTCACAGTTGAACAGTGATTTCTCAACTATGCTTCCTTAGATTCGCTCCGTGTTTTCAAACATGGTAGAGAGAGCCATTACGTATTTCTTTCTTCGTGTTCTGCTGCTATACGTCCATGCATAACATAGTGAACGATTAACTTGGTAAACAATCGAAAATGGTCGATACTTTATTACGCCGAGTACGCTTCTACGCAATGTTCGCGGAGGAAATTACGTAACAAGCAAGCGATAAAAAAGCCCCTCACTGGGAAGAAAGCCAGACAACAGAGGCATCACTGTAGGAAAAGCGTTTGAAGGGCTTCATGTTTGCCAACCAATTTCGTCTCTGGAAAAAAAACCCAGAGCAATATTGAGGTCATAATGAGAAAAATGACTAGATTTGCTCGCTTAGAGGACGTAACGCCATCGGAAATTGCAGACTTCCTCCTGCAGTGAGCATGAAGTTGTGTTGTTGTTACTGTAAAAATTTATAGAGGAATTGGTTTACGTCACCTTGGATTTAACAGGCACAAAATAAATTTTATACAACTTTCTGCCTAGGAATATATCTCGTTTACGTATTCTTAGAAGAGGAGCAATTGCGCTTTATGATCGACACCGCCACAAAATTTCTAATGAAATTTACGCACAAAACTGGGAAAAGCGTTGTTATCGTTAACATTTTTATTTATTAAGCCGATAATACTCATAACAATTCTTTCCGTCATATTTTATTTTTGTAATTTCTTTCCTTACACTGTTTTGTCTCAGGATTGTGATGCAATGCAAGAACGGTTCAATGCATTTTGATGATAATCATAAGAGGTATTTCAGACGTTATCTTAGAATTCATAAGTCGATCATAAAACAAATAGTGGTGCAACATTCCTGGCTGTCTTCCAAGGGTAAGTAAGATTATACCACATGCCTTGTTAGTTCAGCAGGGTACATCGCATTCATAGTGGCACGAGAGCTTAACAATTGGTGCGAGAGTATTTAGGTTATGCTCGCTACATCACCATAGGATGCCGAAGTATGTAGGACTTACGGGAAACTCTAACATAGCCCCCCAGGGATAATGTAATAAGGGAGTTAGTTGTAACTCAATAGTAATTGTCAAATAAAATTCACAGCGTGACAGTAACAGGATGTCCGTCTCTTCACATTCACGTACAATGTTTTGTGTTTTCAGTCTGTGTTAAGGTACAGTATTTGCTGTTTATAGATATATTATAATAAGTGTGCACAGTTGCTTGGTTACCTGTCCTAATTCGAACATAGTATTTTACAAACAATATCGCAGTGTAGATTATAGTTAACGTAATAGTTACTCACTTATTTTAACCTCGTGTGTGAGCAGGACTATGTAAACTGTCGCCGATATTGTTTGAAATCCTACATGGAATTCCAAGAAACCGTTGCCCGATTCATGTCTTTAATAAATGACAATATTGGTTCGAGTCAGAATACATCATTAATTACATATCCGTCTTGTACATACCATAGCTGTGTGCCTGCTAACGCCGTGTTACATATTTTTAATAACTAATTGAAACATTTTAATGTACGTTTGTATGTATATATGCATGTATATATATATATATATATATATATATATATATATATCAAAACAAGTATCTTAGTTAAAAAAAAGTCGGTATTTATCAGTGAGGACCTTGGTTTGGATTTAATTTAACTTACAATAAATTTACATAATATTTATAAATGTATAGTTTTGTTGTAAATACTTATGAAGCAAATTAATTCTAAAAATCTGATGTATGTCTGATAGAACACTTATGTATTTCCAGGAAAAATGGCCGCTACCCCAAGACCTGACATATGCGAATACCTTAAACCATTGCGGATGATTTCTAAAATATTTGGTGTTGACAACTTTGAAGTAATTGCAAGAGAAGAAAATGGCGGAAGGAAAGTCCTAGAAGTAATGCGAGGTAAACGGTCGCTTGTATTCTTAGCCATGAGTATCATAGCCACGACTGTTACTCAGTGTAATTATTGGAATGTTGTTGCAAGTAAAGCCGGTAATGCGGATGTATTGGTAGACCATTATCTCCTATTTCCTTTAAGATATTGTATTTTATTCAGTGCCACAGTGGTAGGAAGAATGTCCTTATATATTTTTATCAGGATAAAGCTGAAAATTCTAAACATACTCGAAGAAGTAGATGTCGCATTAGTGGGGAACGCTAAAGAATGCTACAAGAAATGGTCTAGACGATCTTCGACTGCATGTGTTGTAATAATTGCAGTAATGGCAGTGATTAGCAGTTTGAGTGCATACAACGCTTTCCTTGTTCAAGAATATGTAGCTTACACTGTGTTATGTGGAACAATCTTGCACTGTATATTCTTACTCGTAACTGCTAACTACGTACAAATGGTTTTGTTATTACACCAAAGGCTGACATTTTTGAATCGAAAATTACTGACCGAGTGCGAAAACATTTGTATAATGACGACACACAACCAGTCCGTAATACGACACAGAAGGGTAATGATATCTGATGAAATACCAAATCATACACTTTCAGATCAGCGTGAAATCTCCTTTGAGGACGTATTTGGAGAAAAAATCACAAATGGAAGTAAATATGACACATCATTAAAGAAAATTAAAATATGTCAAATTATGCACCACAAACTTTATGCATGTTCTTCTTTAGTAAATAACATGTTTGGGTTAACACTAGTGTTCATACTTCTTGCGTGTTATATACGTATTATTGATTCAACTGTCTTCGTATGTGGATCTTTCTTTCATTCACACCTAAAGATCAACAGGATAATATACCACTGTGTTAAGACAGTATTGTACTCAACACAGGCAGTAGTAATAAACTGGGTGTGCAGTTCCACCAGCAGAGAGGCAAGGAAGACCACAGCTATCATCCATGATATACTCCTGCAGCCGGGCTTGAACAATGAAGCAACACAACAACTACATGAGTTCTCTCTGCAGACATCCAGGAGGAAGATAGTGTTTACTGCAGCTGGCTTTGTTACTCTTGGCTTACCTCTCTTGTTATCCATGTATGTGTCTGCCATGTCTTATGTGCTGGTACTTCTTCATGTGGATCCGCACTAATTTACAAATAAGAAATACGTTTCTTTCTAGAAAACTAGCTAATACAAATTTGATGTGTATTTAATTCAGTACGTGCATGCACGAAAATTACAGTTTCAATACTCTAGGAGAGAGAATTACTTAATAAAATGTAAAGAAAAATTGATATACATTTGTTTAAACTGATCGTTTCCACCTTTATATTGTGTTTTGTGAATGTGTTTTTGTGGATTCTATAGCAGTTTATACAATTATTAAAATAAAGTTGTGTATATAGCTGTTTAAAATGTTTCATTCTACGATATATTGTTTCCTGTACTGGAAAACATTATATATTGTTCCCACATTGTGTTTAAGATCTATGCATCACATGAATTGCAACATTTAGCTCGCATACACATTTTATTTCTGGAAGATAACGATAAGGAATAGTATACAATTCAAGGCGTTTAAGAACATTTAGGACTCGTGCGGGAAATGTAACGTCATAGAAATAACTTTACTTTTGTGACATGAATTCGCAAATGCCTCAATAAGCCAGGTATATAATTCGTTTTCTAAGGCAGATTATTAGGTCGTACTCGGTGAACTTATTGATACAAATGTGATGTAAAAATATTAACTAATAAATAATAATAATTCACATAGGTCCGAAGCCGTTCCGAAATGTTAGCAACTACGCCGATGGTTGGGAGTCAACAAACAAGATTATTTTTAAAACGTAATTAATTATTTATTATAACAAAGAAGTATTAGAACACACACTCAGAACAAAACTAATACATTTTTAGCAGTGGTAAGACAGTTATTATCTTCAGATCTCGTCATCAAAGGGGATTAAAAACGGAACCAGCTACGAGAAGAATCAGGAACCGGAGGTTAAGTGGTCACAGCTCGTGTTAAAGAACCTTCCCAAAAATTGGCCTGGGGTGAATTTGGATAACCACGGGAAGCCGAAATCAGGATTGCCGGACTAGGAGTCGAACCCGTATCTACTGAGATGAGTACACGTGATTTTAATTTTGACCGCAGTGACCCAGCCCCAGTTATGTCTTCATTATATTTCTCTATCTCTCTCTATCTCTCTCTCTCTCTCTCTATCAGTCACAGACCACAAATAAATAATCGACAAGATATTTTGTTTCCTGACAATAATAATTTATCACAAGGTTAATTGTAAGAACCCGTGATGTGAAACCAGCTAGAAAATAAGATTACCTACTTGTAAATCATATAAATGTAATTCGAAACGCTTCATATTCTCACTCGAACAGAATAGGTAACATATACTGCCGCATGTAACACAAGTAGACTTCGTTAAACTACACGAAATTATTTATCCCCAAATCTGTGAATGACTATGACATTGCACCTTTGGTGATTCAACTTCATTTATTACAATAAATTTGTTTAGTTGGCATGCATTTATAATGTCAGTTCCTTCCATTTCATAAAAGAGATATGTATTGTTAAGCACACGTAAAACATTAAAACAGACTTTATCACTGAAAAGGAACAGATCACTACAAAAAAACTATCTCCGCTGAAAGTATTTCAACTCAGAGCATTCATAGGTCAGATATAGTCTATATGGTGCAACGAAAAACAATAATTAAATAATGATTTTGTGTTGACAACGTTATCAATGAGGTGTGAAGAATTATCTTAAATACCGGAATCAGTTAAATCTACAGATGTGATTTTTCGTTTAGTCCATCAAAGCCATCAGAACAACTGTAGTGTCATTATTTTATTTTCTGATTTTATTTTGTGGTGTGAACTGAACACGGAATGAGCTTTCATAAACCTGAAGGGAAAAAAATTAAAATTACTTTGAATCTGTATCATCTTCCGAAGAAATCTTCCTTCCAGCCAATAGGAAAGTTAAAGAAATGTTTTGTGGTATAATCAGTTTTGTCGAATCTCATTTCATTAAGATAAGGAAAAGGACTTTTCAGCCTCTTTTGGGTATAGTAAATAAATATAGTTTCTTTCCGAATTTTTAAGCTGTTAAAGTTTAATTTTTATCAAAAATATTTGGTTTTGCGTTACTATTCCTTATTGTTCAATATGGTGGTACATACTTCAAACATGACTGAATTTATGTTAACATTTGTGGTGTCTGACCACTACATCATTTAAATTTCGGTGTAAAAACTCAATTTGAATCATCATGTTTATAGTTAACGAAATATTTATGTGATATGATTCAGCATATTGTCGTTGTTGTTATGTAACCTCCTATGTGACAAAAACTACATTTTACAGGAGGGATAAAAAACTGATTCACTGTGCAACAAGGTTTTTTTTTTAATAATTTACGACCTTATGTATTTGTACAACCAATAATAGACTGGTAATAATCAACCTATTACAACAGTGGAAAAATTTTAATTTTTTTATTTCATTGCAGTTAAAGCCACATAGGATATATTTTTCAGTTGTTTAGTGACACATAAGAGATTTACACACTCATCTACTGTACATCAAAGCACTTGTACAACTGGTATGGTAATATTATTTCTTCCTATTGTCTGGTTTATATGTCAGACTATCGTAAAACACATGGTGATATTTTTCAATGACATCTTTTAACTCATTCAAGTGTTTGTATTTCGACTCTGCTACTGGTAATGGCTGCTTATACAATGATGGTACATCATTACAGGCTGTAGATGTAGATCTTCTCCGTTTTGGAGGCAATGTCTCGTAATGAGCTGTATGGTCTTGTTGGTACAACATTTCACCATTCCCTAAGTATTTTAGTGCCCGTATATTTGTGACAACGGGATCTCCGGGCTTTTTTCCAGGCCGAAGTGAGACAAGATTTGTGGGAACCTTTTCGTAGTTCCTAAAAAAACTGTGATCTAATACATGCACTTTATATGGTTTAGCTGGTCTGGCAAGACTAATACGAGCCACATAATCAGAAGAGCGGGAATTAATTGGGGGTTTGAAATATTTCTCAAGTGTGGCATGGACACTGTCTGCCTCTATCATTGTGTGTCCTTTCTCAAGGAAAAGTTGTTCAATCACAATCGATTTTGTTTGCGCAATATCACTGAGACCACTTGACAGGACTTTATTCCAGTTCTGGTAGTTGCATCCATCAGAAATTAACATAATGTGACGCAGTTTGCTGAAACACCTCCATTGGCTTCATGCCACACCTAAAGGGTGACCTCTTGATTTTTCAACTCGCATATTGTGAAGTTATGTACTTGTAGCTTTTGTTTATAATATAGCTTTGAAGCAAGTGTTTTAGGACACAACAAAACACTTTCTAAGTCCATTGTAACAACCAGTTTTTCTTCACTTGCAGATTCCTTAGCTGCATTTTTTGCTGCTCATGCATCATATTTTTTCTTTATATGAAAATCATATTCAATTTGGCTCACCATGCCTACTTTGTAGCTGCATACATAACATTGATCTTTTCTGGGCATGTGGATAGCAATGTTCTTTTCTTTCAAAATTTCATTGAATAAGCTTCTCCCGGCCGGTACGCAACTGTTTGTGGCACACCAATCCTTATAGACATCAAACATGCGTAGTTCCAACCGAAAAGTGGACTCTACATATTTCTTGCTGGATGAAGACCGGCAATAGTGGATGGGGACTTTAGGAAGCAATTCGATCCATGACTGATGCGAAATACGAATAATTCACCCTTAATCTTGAAGGATACAAAATCTGCAAAGAATAGAGTATTCTAGAATGAATCCTGTGAACTTAGATACAGCCTGCATCTAGTCTTAAGAAAATTTTAGACACTAAAACTGGTTAAAGCAGAAAGGTTGTAAGTAGAAATATGTCAACAAATGAAAACACACTACACTTTAATAAAATATTACAAGTTTAGATTATTAAAAAATAGCTTACCTTAGATAAATCTGGATATTAACTCTAAGTAAACATTGAAGAATAATTCAGTTACCACAAGCAGCAATAATAAACTGAGAAAGACTGTGTTTCTACACTAGTAACCAATAACCAAGGAGTAACAACACTGTGATGTGGAAACTAAAAAAAAAAAAATAAAGAAATAAGAAACCTCCTATGTACTATGATTTCTAGAGGCTACCTAAATATGAAACCTCCTATGTGCGAAACGAACACATAAGAGATATTTTGCAACAACATAGCTGCTTCACTACATAGGATGTTTCATTAAACCTAGCACAAATAAAACTAGTTAAGTTGTGGCACATAGGAGATGTTTCTGAACACGTAGAGTTTGAAATTCTGTTGCTGTTAGTGCAATAATTTAAAAATGGCCAATTTGTCACATAGGAGGTTACATAACAACAACAACGATGTACGAGAATTGACGTGTTATGGAGCTTCATAGTTCATACACCATCTTACGATATACCTGCTGATTGCATCAGAATACCCACGCAATAAAAATGTGTATTTTCGCACAACGTACTTGGAAATTTGAATTATGTTTGTTTGAAAACTTATACATTCTCACTCTATATATACATATATAATGATAATTATAATTTAGAACTATTAGTTTTAAAATAATTTATATTATATACACACAAACACACACACATACGACATACACATTTCAGGCATACATTTTTACTGTCAGTTTCTTCCATCTCATAAAAGAGATATATATTATTATGCCACGTAAAACATATACATGCCCTGAAGTGGACTTAATCACAGTTGTCACAGAATAGATACAAGTCACTACCAATAAACTTACTCCGCTGAAAGTATTTCATCTCAGAGCAATCATAGGCCAGAAATTGTCCGTATGGTGCAAAGAATAATAATAATGAAATATTCTATGTATGTATGTGTGTATGTATGCATGTATGCATGCACGTATGTATGCATGTATGTATACATGCATACATACATGTATGTATACACGTATGTATGCACGTATGTATTCAAGCATGTATGCACGTATGTATGCATGTATGTATGTATGTATGTATGTATACATGTATGTATGCGTGTATGCATTTATGCATGTACGCATGCACATATTGCCATGTTAATTGTAAAACACTGTAAAAATTTCACATCTCAAAAAGTTAACATCCGCTGTAAGACCAAGCCACAGGTTCAACTTCTGACTCTCTCGCACAATTTCCATGACAGAATGAGGATTCTCAGAGTCCCACATCCGTACATTTAGCGGTTCACCTTCCAGGAACAACTAAAACAAGCTTCATTCGTTAACATCGCCATTTTCAAAAGTCTGGATCGTCGCCTGTGTGACGCAGCATCTCAACTGCACATGCTCTGCATTTTGGTCTGTCATCAAGTTGAAGCGCATGCAGCAGCTTCACATTTTAGGCATCCAACTTCATTCCGTTGTGTAGCAAACACCCTGTGCACTGTAGTCGTGGGATGCTGCAACTGTCGGGAAGCATGACGTATTGGTTTCGTGCATCACTCATGCTTGGTCGTCATGAACTCTTTGTTTTCATGTCACTTCCAGGTTCCTTAAAACTCGTGTACAACTGTCTGATGGTCGGACTTGATGGTGGTGTGCTTCTCTAAAGTGTCTAGAACATCCGCTGGACCTGACTGTCATATTTGGTTCCTATAAAGCACTAAACACAGTGTGCCGTCAGATGAGGGAGGCGAGTTTTCGTCGCTGACTAACTCACACAAGCAGATACCAAACAAAACTTTAGGTGCATGTGAAAATTTTGCCGCAAACCGCAACCATCTAGCTTCCCTCATCTCTGAAATATAAGTCCTCAAAAGTTGTAAAGATCAATTTGGAACATTCTGTATTTACGACGGTATAGAGAAGTCTGGAAGTGCTCATATTTTTTAACGTTTTATCCGGAATAGGTCAAGTCTGTTGAGTGGCTGATCGATTTCTGGATTTTCCGGATCTTGCATGAACTATACACGTGAGAACAAGGCTTATTGCTACTGAGTTTTAATGAGGAATCTTTTAAAATAATACATATACATATATATACACACATATAGTGTATATACACACACTTCTAAATAGTTCAAATTTTAAGTCTGAAAGTAAATTTTATTTAAATCTATAACTAAACAAAATTATGTAATTTGTCTGCTTTGAAAAAATTAGGTTATATATAAAACCAATTTTAAGCACATACACGTGACAGTTTAACGATATATGCACTCTTTTAGATTTAAAAATAATAATCGCAAATAAAAAGTAAATAGGGGCCTGTGGTGTTAAAGAAAAAATTTAAATTAATTTTGTAAAGTAATAATTTTTAGAGTATTGAAACAATGCAACAGAAATAAGTTTTCGATATATATACACACATACATATAAACACATAATATTCGCTCATGACTGATTTTGTGAAGAATGAAATTTAACACAACTACAGTTTTCAAGTCATTTAACACATAATTTTTTTTTGTGATTGAAATGCTTATTTGTAAAATGTATCAATTGAAAACTTTTAATTTTTAAAATGATTCCGATTTACGCTCCGTGTTTTTCAAACATTGTAGAGAGAGCAATGACGGACTTTTTCTTCGTATTCTTTTGCTATACGTGCTCCCCGTCATAGGAATACGGTGCTTGGTAAACAATCGAAAATGGTCGATACTTAATCTTGCCGAATACGCCTCACAGCAATGTTCGAGGAGGAAATTATGGAACAAACAATTTTACCCATGGAGGTAGGCCTATTAGTCAATGGAGTGGCATCTGCCGTACATTTCAATGGTAATCGTGTGAAGCCGATCATTTTCGAACATTTTCGAACTACGCATGCGCAGGACGTTATTTTTCATGAGTCGCCATATTTTGGGTGGTAAAACAATGGGAGATGCAAAGCAACGCTAGGAGCAGCACTGTCGCGCCTTGCAGACAGACGGAATGGTGATAGAAACGTATTTTTCGTATGCGTGGCAATGGAAACGCGAGTTTATTTTCATTTTTAAGGGCTCGTATGGATAAATGCATGCTTAAATTAATGTATATAAAACCAATATTGAACACAGCGAACTATTGAATACAAAATATGTAATAAATTGTTGAATATATCCCATATTATTCATTGAAGTGTGCATTAGAAGCGACGCGGAATAAAGCCGCATTGAGAGTGTGTAACAGTAAACGATTTTGTTATGCGGAAAATACAATTTATAAGAAAAAAATTAATATAATCTTTTTGGAAAACTACAAAATTGATTAAAATTTGTGCGCACGAAAACTGTCCGTTTAGAGTGGTTATAGGTTACATAATGCTTGAAGGTTAGTTAATGCTGTTGTTACAACATATATTAATATTATCGTGATTGCAAGTAGACTAATACTTTAAATAAAAAGGGATATTATGAGCTTGTAATTTTAACGTTACTAGATATTTACGAAACGTTCTGCAAACGTAGTTCCGGAAAATGTTTTGTAACAATTTTTGTAGGAAAAAATCTAATTTTCAGAAATAAACATAAAACGGAAAATTATTTTTAATAAAACACGCATGCTAAGTTTGTATTTTAACGCTTACAAATGAATATACACGTCTACGACTATATCATTTCAACAATTTGATATTCAATAAATTTATGCATGAGGTTAGGCCTAACCTCGTTAGTTCTACATAAACCAGTTATAATGAAAGAAACGTGTTTACTACAATACATACAGAAATTGGAAAATAAAATACACTTAGGTAATACAGAATTAGTTTGGAGAATACCGTTTATAATATGAATACAATTAGATTGGCAGAAGTTGCGATATGTGAAAATGTCAACTCTCGTAACGATATTTTTACACTGTTACACATCGACAGTGCTCTTTACATACATATATAAACATATTTTTAATAAAACTCTTTTATTTTTACAACGAAGAACAGTACTTTTGCCACCTAGTATTTATTTATAGCATTAAATAGCCTCGCTACGCACGTGTACAATATAGCGTCTGCAGTCGGTATCACCATTCCGAAGGTTCAGAAGTTCACCACCAGATGTCAGCCACTTTGCTTTGCATCTCCCATAGCAGAAAGCAATGTAATAATGTACTTTTTTTTACAAAAAATTCGCGCAAATTCTCTATTTGAATCGTACACAACAGTTTACAATTGCTTCATAAGTATAAAAAACAGACTTAGTTCTCGCTGTGTGTATGTACTTTATAAACTTGATGAATTTAAATAAAAGTTTCTTACCTGTACAAATATAATCCTCCGCAACGATCGAATCTGTTTGTAAGGCCAAGAGTTGCACAAACTTTCACCATAATGTGTAGTTAACAAAAAACTAAAACATTTTCATTCAGCTCAATGCTATGTTTACATGTTTTTGCCACCACTAGCTCTATCCTTGTCTTTAAACGTCGTCTGTTGGCTGCCTTCAACTTTGCTCAAAGGCTTCCACTCCATAGACTAATACCTCCTAGAGGAAACAAAGCCAGACGGGTACACGCCACTCAGCCTAAATTTTTTCAGCCTAAAATTAGGCTGGATATATTTTAGGCTGTATAACTTTAGGCTGAATGACTTTAGGCTGCGTGACTGTAGGCTGAATAATTTTAGGCTGTACGACTTTAGGCTGAATGACTTTAGGCTGAATGACTGTAGGCTGAGTAATTTTAGGCTGAATGACTTTAGGCTGAACGAAATTTTGATCTTGACTACAATGACACGAGAGCTGTTGTATTTTTTAGGCTGAATGACTTTAGGCTGAATACTTTTAGGCTGAGTGGCGGTCCAAGTGTGCAGTAGCAGAAAAGTTTAAGTTTTGTGCCGTTCACATATTTTTATGGTTGAATATTTCGCTCCTAGGTGGCAGCACTGTAACGATACATCGAAGAGAATGGTAGTGTCAGTTATGAACT
>PNEQ01117297.1:0-54577 GCA_003012365.1 Medauroidea extradentata | reverse complement strand
GGACTTGATTCACTTGCACTAGTACAACACCATCGATAGTCCACACGTTTTTGAGGCCGAATTTGTCGATGGCTTGTTTTAGCAGCTGCTGCCGAATCGCCGTCAAGTCTTCCCGTATCGTCACACTAGAGCCTCGCAGACGTTTCTTGCTGAAGAAGAACTCACTTCGCTTCTTGTAACTGAGAAATTTTACAATCAATGGTCTCGGCGCACCGTCCTTCTTAAAGCCGACACGATGACTCCTGTCAATGTCAGTGGCGTCAAGTTGCACACCGATCCGTTTTGCGACGTCTGAGACTAGTTTATCGGTACGCTCACCAGCTGATTCAGGTAGACCGAACACTCTAAGGCTTGTCCTGCGCTGATACTGCTCTAAGTCGTCACATTTTTTTAACAGTTTTGAGTTTAGCAATTTCACTTCACTTTCTAGCCTTTCAACATTTTTCTTTGCCTCCTCGTAGCCACTAATATTGAAGCCCAGCGTCTCCTGTAGAGTATGCAATACTTTGGTCATGACCTCAGTGATTGTATCTGCCATTGGCTTCATTATGTTTTCTGACCTTAGAATCTTCTCAACAGCTTCCTGCACTAACATCTGTACCTCCTCAAGATTCTGGTCACCCCTCATTCCAGTCGACTGGGATGCGCCGCTTGCTGTTGTAGCCTTCTACTCAAGCCCTTCAGAGTTCGTGCTTGTTCCGTTGGTCTTCATAATGTTATTATCAAAAAATAACACAGAAATACGATTAACCACTGTATAGTCAGTCCGCAGGAATACTTAACGCGATATTTTCGACGTGTAAAATATACTTTCAGCGTGTCAACTGCACTGGAACCACCTGCTTGAGCCTAAGTTTACAGAGAGCTCCTCGCGCGCGTCTCTACACTTCCGCCATTTTGTTTGATAGATAATTAGCAAAGATCATAGTATTTCAGTAACCAATTAAGTGAATGTTACTATCATAAGGCGGCAAAACATACACAAATCTGCATACACTTATAATGTGCCATATGTATAGCTACTGCAATCTAGCGGTGAACAAAGGTACTACGTAAGAGAAATTAGTTACGTCTTGTGAGTGAAGGTGGTAGTACTATACTGAACTAGTGAAGCGTTAAGTTTGATTTTCAGATGCTTCCTTGTACGAACAGTACATAACAGTATGCAACATACATTGGTTTCTTCCAGTAACGTTACGAAGTTTATCTTGTGATAACATTGGCGTTATTAATAAAAATAGCCAGCAACATTCTCAAACGGAAAGCGGACTTTGAATATTGCAGGCCTTATTCATAGTTGACAGATAGTTCCGAGATGATCCTCAGACAATCTTGTGCAAGTTAGTTCAGGACTGGTCCTGACTTAGTCCGGGCTAAGTGTTACGTTATTCATAAATGTCAACTAATGACGGACTAAAGATAGTCGTGGGATCAGCCTTGGACATTGTTGCCAAATGGTTTGCGCATGTGCACTTCACTTTTTAACACACACACAAGCATTCACTTGTGAAAGTAATTTGAATTTAGATGACATTTACCACGAAATATTGTTTTAGATGTCATATAATGAATATATTGCAACAATGTTAGTACATTTTGTACCAATGAGCTACTACGGTTCAGTTCCGGTATCTGTAACTGTGAATGTTTTATGTCTGGGGTTTCCTGGGGCTGGGTTTTAGTAGTTTCCATTAGGGGTGCTCCAGTCGTCTGAGCTGCGCATTCCCCTTTTGACTTCAGACCTGCCACTCCACTGGGCATGGAGGAGTAGGCCTGGAGGAGGGGAGGGGATAGTGTCGGCGGAGGGAGGGGCAAGGGACTGTGCGTCTGGTGAGGAAAGGTCACTCTAGTGTCGGGCATGATAGAGAGAGGTGGTGCTCTGAAGCCGCGGTTCCATTGGATAACCCGGGCTGGCTGGATCAGCTGGACGAGTTGGGAACGGAGGATGTGCCCCCGCAATCCCCTGATGATTGGGGAGTCGTGGGTTATGCTAGCGTGAGCGACTGCTCGTGAGGAAGGCTGTGAGTTGAGCTACAATGAGGACACATCGTCGAGACCACAGGTTTGTGAGTGAGAAGTGGAAATAATTTGACCTCTTCTGGCGGGGCGTTTATCATTGCTGTGAAGAAAGTGGTACAACCAAGAGTCAGGCGGAACTTTAAGTAGCGGCGTGGTCAACCGTAGTAGGGTACGAGAGGTGAAAATGATGTGAGACCAGTCAGGAATGAAGTAAATAAGAGTTGTCTGGGACAAGTTCCTTGCCTTCGGGATCGTTGGGATTGAGGCGTAAATGGGGTGCTTGTGGAACTGCGTGGAAAATGGGGCACTGTGCAAAAGAGTTTCGCACTTAAAAGCAACGTAATTCGATTGGAGCGCCTTACTGGGCCTATTAAGTAGTAATGGGTTTGATGTGAATTACTTTCAAAAGTGAAGGGTCAGGAATAAATGTGCTCACTTTTGTATTGTATACACTGTGTCAATATGGTCATGTTTATTCAAGTGAATTGATTGAAAGACTTTGAGTTGGAAGTATCGTCAACATGATTCAAATGGGATTATATTGTGCATGTAATCGGAATTGATGAAAATATATAGTGTGTTCAAAATGTTATTGGTTTGTGTCTCTAATTCAAGGTTTTCTTTAAGCAACTTGATCCTCAACAGCTATAAGCATGTGTTGGTAGCGATCTTGGGACTTGCCCTGAGTGTCTAGTGACAGGCCCATTTGTGCTAGATTGCGGGAGTCTGGTTTTCAGAGGCAAGTTGCCTCGCGGGTACGAGCAAGAACGGCTCACTAATAAGCCACTTTATTAATAAGATATGCTGTAAATAAAAATTAAGTAAATTTTTCTTTGTAGACAACATTGTTAGTTATAGCTTCTGTAGAGCAGTGATAACATTTTTACTTTATAATTTAGAGTCGTGAGTTCAAATCTTCGTGAAGTACATATTTTAATAATTTCTTAAATTACAAAATGAATAGGCAAACTATACCGAAATTATATTTGTTTACTCGCTATTATCACCTTCACACCTTTGAACTTCCTATATTGATTGGGGTGAGCAGATTTAGTTATTTATTTAACTGAACGAGGTGTTGTGGTAGAAGATGAAGAAACTATGGTTGAATTGCGTTAATAGGCTATTACGTGGTTTAGGGAAGAGAAGGAAAGGAGGAAAGAAATTGTGCGTTTTGATTGTCACGATAAGAGTAATGCAGACAATGATTAATGGACACGTGATTTGGTTAAAATACTGCAGTGTATAGAATCCTGGAAAGTTTATTATCAAACTCTTGCGTATTCTCGATTTAAAACCGGTGTTGGAGAAAAGTTTGTTGACGGACTTAGCAGTGAAATGGATGGGACCTTTTGTCCAAGTTTTGGCAGAGGCTCTATCGGCAGATGTGGTAAACAAGGTCGAGTATCTTGTTCAAGGTATCTTGCCGCAGGTGTGCCCGGCGAGTATATGTAGGAATTGCGTAAGATAATTTGGGGATACTTTTCCGAGGCCAGGAGAGCCATTTATAAATTTTGTAGAGTCTGTCATAGACTATAGTAGAGCATTGGACGAACATCGGGAGGGAAAAGGTTCTAATCGCCCTATTTATGGCTAACATTTCACCTGTGATGAGAGCCACGTGTAATTTGTGTTCGTTTCCAAGTTCGTTAGCAGAGTTGAAGGCGATGGCGATTGAAATTCAGGGTAGCAAGCAACGGAGTCGTGAAGACGATAAGGAATTCCCATCGGACAAAAGAGATTGTGTATTGAAAGGGCAGGAAGGGAAATCGCGAGTAATGACAATAGCATAGCTGCCAACCTTAAGGATTCAGAAATAGTATAATTTTTAAAATGAGTAAAGTTGTGCGTAAATGAGTCGCGGCATTTCACGTGTTGTGTGTGTGTGAATGCCATCGAACTAAAACACTTTAGCTATTTTTAAAATAAAGTACTACACTGTGAACATGTCAAAATTTTGTATGCAAAATTAATTTAGAATATGCTGAATAATTAATAAAAGTAGCTACAATTTTGACTACCATTCATGTGTTGTGTTAATTACACAGCTTCCCTAGGGCTATTATAAAGAAAACAAAAACAGGGAAATCACTGAACGTATTTTCAGTAGGCTTACTTTGTTGTACCATCATAAAAAACTGTTTTAATTTTAATATTCATACAAATATAAACAAACCTAGAACAGGTAGGTTTGGTTTCTGCAAGTTTACAAACTTTACCGATTTTAATACACCAATACATAGGCCCTTTCATCACGATTTCTGGGAACACAGCTTTAAAATTCTCTTGCACAGTTCCATAAATGAACGAAAAATTCTTACAGAGTGCAAATAAGGTAATGTAATTAAGTTTCATGACTATAAAATATGTGACGTCGATAAAAGTACTGGCACTAAAATACGCCGCTATAATAACAAAATGATACATTTAAGCTTGGCAAAAACCTTGTTTACAAACACTACGCAACTACGACATGCCTTTCAATATTTGCTGGAAAAATAAGAATTAAACTATAGATTCTTTCAGTTCACAAGATTTGATGCATGTTCTTGAGCAATTACTACACGGAAACGGTGAACACGAAAAACACTTCAAATTAAAACAGTCTCGTGACTTTTGTTTGCACGAGTCACGGCGGCCATTTCGCCCAGGGGGTGGACACAGAATAGGGTGGCTAGGGCCACTAATTTAGGGGTGTTAGATGGTAACTCCAAAATCCTGGTACTGACACCACAAAAAAGCTGGAAATTTAAATGGAAACCTGGTACAAAGTAATAAAATTTGCAAATGGTCACAGGAATGAAAAAAATGAAGTACTAGAACATGTCTTAAGTATTTTAAGAGAAAATAAATGTATTGAAAATGTTCAAAGAGTACTCTTAGTTAACAGAAAAAAAATAGGTTCACGTCTACCACAAATGTTAGGAATGCAAGTAAGTGTTGCCAATGCCAAATAGGCAACAGTTCGCACCCGCGGCAAAGCTCGGATGATGCCATAACCTGTAATAACTACCTCATTGAGCATTACGAAGTATACAATATGTGTAATATAAATACAATGTTTGGTGGTTTACGATATTAGAGTGTCAAGCATTTATTGCATAAATATTAAGCATTTACTAATTTATAGTAATTGACATTTTCAATTACAATGACTTTTCGGTTAAGTTGTCTACCATGAGACGCGCGACATCGTGACTGCTCGTGATGGCTACGGATCGTAAATTGTTTTGGTGTTTGAGGAAGTATTCGGCTGAAATTTCATAATAAGTGGGAAAGATCAGAAGGTACACCTGTTCTACAAATAATTGTGATTCTGTTTATTCACGTGCAGAAGGGGGCGTGCAAATGTTCTACTTTCCAAAAGATTTGAACAGGTTAGATAATGTCTTTGTGTAGCCAACCTGTAAACTAAAAGTTTTAGTTTCTAAAGTTGCCAGTGAATGATGCCCCTTTTTTAGCGGCTCGTTGGTTAACATGGCCGTGTCCACTCTTGAATACTTTACTTCCTCTATGATTTTGCCAGGAAGACAACTACATTAAATCGGGTGTGTTCGGCAATGTTCGGGGTAAGTTTGTGCGATGCGTGAATAATACTGTATTCTGTAGTGAATAATACTGTACAATGGCTATAAATGAAGTACGCTATTTCCCGAAACTATGGTAGTACAGTTTTCTTTATTAAATACGACAGTGTAAGTCAGATCTACATACTACATGTTCGGTACCGAAATTACAAGACTTCCAGTACCACATTTCTTAATATGGATTAACAAAACGAAGAAAAAAAAAATTTAAAAACTTGAAAATCGTACAATAATTCACATGAATCGTACAACCGTGCAATAGGGCACAAAATCGTACATTGTACGGGAAAATCGTAAGAGTTGGCAGCTATGCAATGGACGACTTGGAAGGGGCAAGGCCTTCACAACGGAGGCCAGGCAGATGTGCCAATTGTGACGATTGGGGCCACTGGATAGTGAATCAATGTAAGGAATAGACATTGCTGTAAGACGGGACACGTCAAAAGGTAATGCTTGGAGAACGAGCGGGGTGAGAGAAGGGGGCGTGGCCTGTAAGCCCACTTAGGTCGTAATTCACGCAGAGTAAAAGGGAAAGGATATTGTTTGCGCCCATGCGTGGGTGGACTGTAATTTTACCAAATTATGCCGGGCCGCATAACTTACCCCGACATGCTTGTTGCGACCGTAGTCTTTTTTAAGATGGCGATCCCAATCTTCTGCCTGTTGCTGTGTGGATGACATTGAGGGCATTGTGAAGGGCACAAGCCCCATGATACTGAATAGTCCACGAAGAACAAGTAGTACCAACATCCAAAAGAGAACACAAAAAAGTATATATATATATATTAAAAATAAGATAAAGCAAACACTATTTTACACATTATACACAGTTTTGAAACATCCCGTCCACCTTGAACTAACCAAGTTGAACTCACACAGATGGGAGCAAACCCTGCTGAGTACGGAGTTCAGCCACACACACTACACCATGGGCTCCAGGAAACACTTTCACCACTCAACCCAACCACCATCCAAGTGAGGGGAAATTAGAATCTCTGATCAGTACAAGCATTCCTTCCTCAAAATTAGCTTTCAATTTAGTCCATTTCACTTTTGGTTATAACTGATGGAGATACTACTGGTGCCAGTATTTCCAAAAAGACTGTTGGTTTTGCTGAACGAGGGACCAATGAGATAACCTGTTCAGTGCAGTGTTGCCCAGATCTTCATCGGGAAGTATCTGCAGTGGGCCCAATGTGAGGAAGCGGCTCAGTGTCAATGCATCAAACCCAGTGGGGTCGTTGAACATAGCTCACAGAGGTCTGAAATTTAAAGTTGCCTCAATTTGTGTCAAGACTGTCTGGAATTCTTCATAAGTGAGGAGTTGGGTGCCCACCACCTTGGTGAGAATAGACTTCACAGACTTAATTCCTGTCTCCCAGAGGCCTTCCGAAATGAGGGACAGATGGGGGATTGAAGTGCGACTTGATATTCATGCCCGCCAAACTGTCTGCAATCTGCCTTTTTGTACTAGGCTGTCTGAGGAAGTTGTGCAATTCATGTAGGCGGCGGTTGGCTCCCATGAAGTTGGTCCCACAGACACTATATAAATGTGCACAGTGGCCACAACGAGCCACAAATCTCCGGAAAGCTCCAAGAAATGTATCAATAGAGAGATCAGACAAATATACGCTTGCAGGACACTAGGTTTTCTTACTCTGGCCATGGTGATGGAAAGTGGACCACCATAGTCAACTCCAGCATGAGAGAACGGTTTTGTCTGACTGACTCTGGAGGCTGGGAGACTGCCCATTGTTGGGGCCATGGTCTTTGGACGGACTCTAAAACATATCACACACTTAGCAAGGCGCTTGCGTATTGTATTTCTAGCCCCAAGTAACCAGAATTCCCGTTGGAGTAATGACTGAAGTGCATGGGCCCCTGGATGGAGACGTACCACGTGGAGTCGATCAATCAGCAACTCCCCCAAGCGGATGTTTTTTGCCAACAGAATAGGATGCTTCTCTTCAAACAACAATTCGGAGTGGTGCAAACGCCCACCAAGGCTAAGAATGCCTTCAGAATCAAAAAGGGGCTAAGTTTGCGCACAGCAAGATTACAACAGCCATCACTGTTTACAAAAGGAATTAATTCTGCAAACTCCACAAGCTGAGAGATTCTAATTACAATCTTTGATTCTCGGGATAATTCCTTGGCTTGAACTGGGTCTGTGAGACATAACCTTCCTGGGAGGGCATTACAACCAAAATGCAAACAGAGAGATATTACACATTGAATTTTCAGTAAACTGGAACATCGATACAACAGTCTTCTGTAACTCTATTTGCCACAAAGGTCTTCCACAAGTACGGGGATCCCTTTAACCATGTCAACGCAACCGAAGAATCTGACCAGGCATGTATGGGTATTTCTGACGTTGTTGTCCAATAGGTCTTGAGTAAAAGCTGCAAACAGCGAGATAGCAGGACTGCTGCACACGACTCGAGGCGTGGAAGTGGCACCTTTTTCCTGGGGGCAACCTTTGATTTTGCTAAAACAATGTGGTTGGTGGCACAACCCTTGGGCGATACCTCACGAAGACACACCATTGCTGCGTACCCTTTCTCAGAGCTGTCACAGAACCCATGCAACTTATACCCTGCTTCTGGTTTGTTAAGGGGCAGGCCTCGGCTGATACATATATCGGAACATCGAAGCAATTCCTTCCTTATGGTTTCCCACTTAGCAATTACATTTGGTGAAGCAGGCGAGTCCCAATCCACAGTGACCAACCAAAGATGCTGAATTACCATTTATACTTGTGTATAGTGTGCCCTTGTGTATAGTGCGTCCTCGTGTATAATGCGCACCACGATTTTTGTAACAAGTTCCAGGGAAAAAAATTTACATGCCTTACTAGCATGTAAAAAATCATGGGAGTAAAAAATTGTGAAACAGAGGGAGGGAGGCTACGATGGATTCGCTAAGGGAGAGGAGGGGGAGGAGGGAAGGAACTGTGTCTAACAAAGAAAAGAGAGAGAAAAGATGACTCACAGTGGCTAGAGTGTGACAGGTGGAGAAAATGATGGTGAACATGGTAAGGGAGGAGGGCGGCTTGTCATGTCCGCAGATATCTATAATAGCCTGCCTAGGTCGCTGGCAGCCTGCAGCCAGCTCATGTGTGCCTGGGTGGCATTCCCCCTTCCCCATTCTTACTGTGCTGCTGTGTCCTGTCCGCTGCTTCCAGCGTGACCCTCCCTCTTACAAAACGAGATAACGTGCCATGACCGCAGAACAAGCTTGCCTTTTTTATTTACTATCCGCCTCGAGCTGAAAAGAAAGAAAGGCTCAGGAATGTGGCAGGGGGTGGCATAAGCAGAGGACTGTAGAGCCCCAATCACCACCCTGCTTTGCCTTCCCTCTCCCGAGGAAAAAAAGAACAGCGTCGCCCTTTTTATTCCTTTCCTTCCTTTCCTTGGAAAGATGGTTATCACGAGGCGTCAAAATTAACTTCTCATATTGCTTCCGCCCACGCCCACCCACGAACTTTCCTGCTGCTGCAAAAAAAATACGGTCGCGGCAGTAACAGCAGAAAAGAGGAGTGGAGGGGGTAGAGAAAAGGAAAAGGAAGTGTAGTAATTATGGAACCAGGCGGTGAGAAACATTCTCTCTCTCTGCATCCCACGCTTGACACCTGCCAGTTTACAACTCGGCCTTCTCTCCCCACCCCTTTTTTTTTGGGGGGGGGGCAATTTTTTTCTATTTTCTGTCTATAGTGCGCACCCCTGAATTTTTATCATTTGTTTTGGAATAAAAGTGCACATTATACACGAGTTAATACGGTAATAGTCTGGCCAGGAGTATTAATGGTGACAGCCACCCTAAAAGATCAAAGATCCTTGCAATGTCTGACAAGATGCCTCTCTTGATAAGCACTGAATCCCGAAGTTGGAAGCTGTACAAGAAGGAGTCCGTGCTAGGGTTCCATTGCAGCCCTTGGCACCTTCACCCACTGAGTCTCATCAAAGGAATAGGCTTCTGATGGCTGTTGTAGATAATCAGGAGATAGATCTTCCAGCAGAGCAGGGCAGTTGTTGGCAAACTTTCGGAGTTGAAATCCACATTGTTTTAGTGGCTATTGCAGTTCTTGTCTCAAACATATGGCAGATTGAAGGTCATCTGCATCACTGACATCATCAACATGTGTCCGTCTGCAATACTTTAGCTGCATTTGGAAAGGAGAGTTGTTCATCCTCAGCCAACTGTTTTAGAGTGCGAAGAACAAGGTATAGGGCTGCAGACACTCCAAAGGTCACAGTATTTACGGCCGGCTCGATCAATGGGTTCGGTGTGGGAGAGATATGGATTTCAATGTGAAATTGAAAGTCGCTTTACGCATTCAGTTTTGGTGATTTTACTTTCAAACAAGAAATGTAATGCAGATTTTGAAGACGACTAACTTGCTATAAGACGAAAAAACTATTTTTGTTATAAAAATGCATTAAATCGATAGTTTAAGAATTAAAATTGCTGCACATTTCAGACTATTTAGTTTGGTGGATTAAATATTATATAGCGAATTCCGTTACCATTAAACATATAAATAAGTCAGTAGTAGTGCAACTGTATCTCATCTAGGAAAAGCATGAGAAGTCTTTGCGTAAATGAAACATAAGCGGAGTTAACTGGGTGGTGTGCGCACATCCAGAGGGGAGCGGGGAAGTAGAGCAGGCGAGCGTAGTTGCCACGTCTGTTATCATCCTGAGGAGTGGCCTTGAACACTATCTGCGCTGGCTCATCTTTAATCCTATAGCTACGTTACAAGGAAGTCGGCGGCCACGTGTGAATGTTGATGTCCTTGCGATGTGTATCAGAAAACAATCCACAATGGAAAGAGCAAAATGTAAAAACAAACGACTGCCATTATATAGCAAACGGAGGTCTATCAGAAGGAAAATACAGAATGTTCGTGTAGCTAAATTTTCAAGGCATGTAGCATGCATTCACGTTTGGATGTATGCACAGTGACAGAATTTCACTATGTTTTCAGGTAGATAAGCATGTAACGGTTGTGGGTTTTACTATACATCAGAGATACAAAATACCTAACCGCGCAGTTCAATAGGGTCTATATCTGAAATGAGTAGTGTGTTGAAGTACCAAACGAGTAGTGGTTTTATTCTTTTTGTGTAAGACAACAAATGCATTTTAAATTAAATGTTGATAATAAATAGATCTATAACAAACTATATTTCATGGGCGAGATTTTGAATTACGTTAGCTGTAATTATCATGATACTCCAAATTGTCTGAAGAGTGACGTAGGTTTCGTACTCAAGACAGTTTCATTCCGTACGTCTTTTTTTCACTAAGGGTATTTTTTAAAATACCAATATAAGACTTTACCAGTGGGATATATACTCATCCACTGCTGTATATTTTTCCACCGGGTATAAGAAGAAAAATGTACATGTATAAAAGACTCGGGGCTATCATTTAGCTCGTTTGGTTTTCTGGTATGCAATAACTGACCTTTGAATTACTTTAATAAATTAATAAATTATTTAAATGAACTCCATAACCATTTACTGGATAAATAAGACAATTTATTATTTTGTTGTTATATTTACACTATTTTTGTACATAAATAGCAGAAAGTTCTTTCTAGACACAAGTTAATTTTAACTAAAACTGCAAACTTTGCAAAACAAAATGTATTCTATAAAATTTGTGTTATCATTATTTTAAAAATATTTAATATATTATGTTCATAGGTCTCACCTAAAATACAAATGTTTTGACTAATGCGAAAAAGCAGACCTACAGGTAAGAAAGTTAAAAAAACAACTTCCTGGTTTCTTTTATTTTAAAGTTTGTTAAGTAATTATTTTCTTATACCAAATTGTTTTATTTATGAGCTTGAAAATTATTACTCTTTTTTCCCATCTATGTTCAAGAATAATTTGTTAGAGCATCTATAGGCCTATCATTATGAATGAATAATTTTATTTGAAACCAAAATATCTAGTGTTGCCGTACTGTCGAGCTAAAACAAGCTGGTAGTTTGTGACCATGGTATCTCTGACGTGTGTCGAAAAATGTGAATAAGCGCCATATCCTAAATATATGGCTAACTTTTTTAACCGGCAGGCCAGTATCGGTGGCCATATAGTGAGAAACATTTTTAAACATTAAAGTGGTTGTTCTGTGTCATTAAACAGCACCTCTGTCACTCTTTACTAATATTATGTCATTAAAAATAATAGTGTAGTTATTCGTAATTGATGCTCGGAGTTGTTAAATTGCTTTCACATAAATGACTATTACAAAAGTTTACAGATATCTGTTCTGCATCAAAGTACCAAACAAACACTACTTACCATTTAAGAAATTGTGAAGCAGAAAAATAAGGAATAACTTTTATTTTGTAATATCTAGTTCATTCTGGTTTGTATGCAGGTTGTTCATGTATGCACATTTGTGGATTATGATGTTATCACTTGGTTTAGTTTTTTAAATGCTAAATAGTGTAAGAATGAGTGAATTAATATAATATTTGCATTCCTAATTTTTTATCTTACAGATTCGCTTGAGTAGAGCAGAAACAAAACAAACTATGGCAATGTTAATTTTACATGTAGACTAACGATACATACTATAGGCCTATATACAACTAGAACTTAAGCAATGATTTAAATAGCGTTCAATCAACCATGGACAGTCGTTAATGGTTAACATGTATAATTCGTAATGTCTGTATTCAATTTTGTGTTTAACGGCAGAAATAGTATAGCCACTTCTTGTTATAACGAAATATCAAGAATCTTAGACGTCATCGTGGACTCATTTGTGCGGGAACAGAATTTTAAATCCTAGTTACGTTTTCCTCAAACTCCTTACAACGGAACACATTCATTCATGAAAATATACATAAATGTGGTAAATTGGAGTTAAACAAAGAGGTGGGAAACTGTCTTTACTGTCAGTAGATTTTCGAATGTTCTGCCTGCCTCCGTGAATACACAATACATAATGAAGAAACTGGCTGTAACAATCTTAACAGTGCAAGTACCTGGACCGCAGTTACCTCATGATGTATAGGTTTTTCCTAATTGGAGAGTGTACTTGCGACAATAGATGTTCCAGCAAGAGCACATACATAAAAAATGAAGCAGCAATCGAGAAGGTTTGTATTGCATCATGTGATGATACTTTACGAGAACTAAATATTACAATACATAATTTTAAAACGTTTGTTATGTTAACAGGTTTGGCAGCAACATCTCATACGTCAATATCTGAAGTTGGTGTTGAGGAATAACGCAAAACTATAGAAAAAGGAAATGTTTAAGCAGACGGCATCCCATTTATCTCTCTAATAGTGGATGGTGGATGAGGCAGACTAAGGGCCGAAACTATAGACCTCTTTCGAATGACAACCAACTGCTCACCAATGCTTTCTCTACGGGGATAGCAGTTGGTTGTCATACGAAAGCAGTTTATAGATACGGCCCTAAGTTACGAACACAATTACAGTGCTGCTTCTGGTGTGGTAAGTACAACTTACGTGCAGTCAACGAACTGGAACATGTTGTCAAACACTGCGTACTGCCTTGCTCAAGCTATTGTAATGGCTGGTATAAGAATTATAGTCACACTGACAAGACTAACATTCAACTGTGTACAATTTCTTCAGTCACTTGCAAAATGCAAATATCTAACAAAGTTAAAAACCTATATCAGGCTTTACCTGTGTGACTCGCACGTAAATTTTTTTTTTTTGTCACTTAAATCCGTAAAGACAATGTCAGCTATTTAAATCATTCCCAAATGTCGGTTATTTAAATAATTCCCACTGATTACTATAAATTTGTTGCATATGAATATCAAGTCTAATGCAACTAACTATACCATGATCAACGTGCGTAATGAAATAAATCGTAAATTTAGTCAATAATTTAATACCACATGCTTTATGATTTGGCACCCACAAAAAATAGAAATAAGAGCTTGAAAGCACAAAATTTACAAAAATGGAAAACTGTAATATTTTATAATTTTTAATATGATGGTATCTAGGCCTCTATAATAGCAGAATTTAAAAAATACTCGCATTTTCAGATTAAAATAATTTTAACATCAGTAAATCTCTCCCGCAGAGATTTTCAGATAGTAAAATTATTTTCAAATCAAAACAGGAGTACTTTTTTAAATTCAGTTCCTATAGGGACTAGATAATACCACATTAAAAATTATAAAAAAAATAGTTCTCCATTATCATAGATTTTGCGGTTTCAAGCCCGTATCTTTCTAAAAACCATTTTAAATTTTTTTACTCGAAAATAAAGCATACCGCTGCGCATTACTATATAAATAAACGTCCGCTGATAAAATATCTACTCGGCAAAAAATCTAATCGAATTTTTATCAATAGTTCAGATTTTATTGACGATTGAATTTTCCATTTGTCCACTCGACA
Source organism: Medauroidea extradentata (assembly GCA_003012365.1). NCBI lineage: Eukaryota > Metazoa > Arthropoda > Insecta > Phasmatodea > Phasmatidae > Medauroidea > Medauroidea extradentata. The sequence continues at coordinate 40,552 of PNEQ01117297.1, read as the reverse complement.
CCGTACCTTTTCATACTACCCCTTAACGGCAACATTATAAACTAAACCAAAGTATTTTCGTCTTAAACTTACACAAATAACTCAACTACAAATATTTTCTTTCTTCTTCTGGCTGAATGGTATGTTAACGTGTGTTCAGCCATGAAAATCACTATCACTTGACTGAGCAAGCGTGTGACAGCTTACTGTATCACAAACTGCAGACTACTTAGACAGCATAAAGTGCAGGCATAGGTTGCACTATGTTTGGTGGCTGCCAACCAGACAAGAATTAACTTTATACACAATTTATTGGTTTGTTTAAAATGTTTTTTCCTTTTTTCTTATATTTATGAAGTCTTAATTTAACTTTATTCCAAAATTTTTTGATAATTTTTTTATTTAATTCATACTTCTGAGTCGTAATGAAAATAGTTGCTATTTATTAATTTAAGGGTTTTCTTCAGACTTTCTTTGTTTCAGGCAGTGATAATAGCAGAGAAGGAAGCTAAATTACTGTTTCTTGGCGCTAGGAATAAATACTGCTGTACTTGTGACAGTAGTGAATCAACTGACTCTAGAATAAGGCCACGCACATGTTAAAAACTGAGATTATAATTAACTATCAACTGCAATGGAATAGGACATAATCTTAAGCATCTCCATACACAAATTAGTGTGTTAAGGTTTTGTTGATCGCCTCGTAGAAAATGCTCCACGACTCATTACAAATAAAACTAACAAATTAAAGTGAGTTTTATGAGTCTCCTAGTCATATTTAATGCTGGAAATAGTATCAATTTTTTCGCAACAGGAATCATTTCAAATAAATTGTTAACGTCAGTGGACTGGAACTCTTGCATGGTCATTCGTGAGTACTGAGCAAATTAAAGACCCTGACTGGTCGGAGTCCAGGACAGACTCACAAGATGTTGATCAAGCGTAAAATACAGCCCCGTGAAGCAGTCAAATGGCACCTAGCCTTGACTGCCCAAACAATAAACAAACCAAACGACATAAAAGTGTTAGCTCCTCCAGATGAAGACTATGGACCAAATATATTGGAATCTGAAGATACCGAGGCCCTACAGCAAACATGCAAGCTTTTTGGTGAATAGTTGCAAGTTACTGTACAATAATGAGACTGAATTGCTGTGCAAATAGTTGCACAAAGAGAAAGTAAAAAAATGGCATGATATACGACAAGGTTGTTTAATATCAAGTAATTAGTGAGTGGTTTGCCAGCGGGAAGATTCCACGTATTGTAATTTTGTCAAGTTATTCCTGTACAACGTTAATATATGTCGACAGATGTGACGTATTTATGAATTTTGTACGTGGTTATTTTGGTGCAAGTCTAGATTGTTTGGTTAGAGAGGAAAATGCTCTGGTTGAGGGGAAATGTGTTCCTTCTCCTAAGTCACTAGGCCTAATGAAAAATGCTAGACAGAAAAATAACTTATTTTTGGAGAGAACATCCATCAATACATTAAGAGTTAAAAAGATGCACCAATGCTCTTATCAAATGCAAGGAGCACTGAAAATAGCTTAGCCCGAATTCTACTACTTTGTAGTGATGGCAGATAAATTGGAAAGTCTTCCTACAGAAAAAAAATTAAGGAATGAAATATTTTGAAGGCAGGGAATGGTTCCAAAACTGGAGCGATTTTGCATGTATTGCATGTTGGCAGAAATCGCAGAAACTATTTTCCCGGTTCGGAATACAGTCCGTGAACCTGCATACATAAGTGTAGTACAGAAGTTGCCGGCTCTTAAAAATGAAGAGTAAAGCAGAATGAGTTCCACGTGTAGGCAGTGTGCATCATGTTGTTTATACTAATGACTAAAATAAATAAGGAAACATGTTTACATTTAGTTGTTTTGTGTATATTTTGTCATTATGCTTCTGAAATTCTGTGAAATGCAAGTACGTAGAGTCATTATTGCATTAGTACGCCTGTATGTATTTGTGCACTTGTATAATTTAACTGGAATAACTGGAGATGTCTCATTTTAAACTATTCTGTATTTCTGTGTGCTTACTTCAAGACAGTCTGATGTTTGATTTCTTTACTGTTGTTTCTATATGCAGCAAGGCTTCAAAGAAAAGGAACAAAATGTGGAATGACTTCCACTTGACAGTGTGTGCAATTTCATTATGTTATGTTACTGAATATTATAAGGAAACATATTTTAATTAAGTCCTTTGTGTATACTTGACCTATTTATGAAATTTTTTGAGCTTACAAGAACAGTGTAACATAATTGAAATTATTGCATTAGTAGGCCTATATGAATTTGCGCACGTGTACGATTTTATTCGAAACATTTATTTGTCTAATGATTGCAGTGCTCAATCGACACTGTTTTCTATGTTTATTGTAAATGTATTTTACGCATATTTTGTTTCAAATATAAGTGTGTTTGTTACATCTGACATTCTGTATCATATAGTATGATGTCGTGAAAAGAGACATTTTTGTTTGTAATATTTTAAATTGCATTACTACTAAGTTGGTTACACATATCTTCTTGTCGCAATGGCATTTCAATATGCCATATCACAAAAATTAAAAAACAAGAAGTGACCAGCATAACTTAAGACTGCTTTCCTCAACGTGGGTGCAAATTAACACTGAAAGTTTAACTCTTTTATATAATCTAAAAATATAAAATGAAAATATCAATTTAAGACATATAATACACAGTATGTACTAAAGGTAAGTCAGCTTGCCAAGGGCTGGTTTCACCAACCAAGTTTAAGCCATTTAATCTAGATTAATCGGCACTTAATCACAATTATACATGTTTTGGTTTCACCAAGCCGTTAAACTCTATTTTCTCGTCTTAAGCGAGATTAAATTTTAACTCCTCGATTTTGGCTGGGTAACGTCGCTAATCTAGCTTAAGTTCATAATAAAATGGCGCGAGCACTGTATAATTTGGTATTTGAAGACAATACAGACGATGAAGTCTTTATTTCTGTGTATCTGCTTCGTAGGATTAGAGAAAGAAATCATTATTTTGATCAGTATGATGATACAGACTTCCAAATACATTTCCGCTTGTCAAAACAATCTGCCCATTCACTTTTATTGATACATATATCGATAGTACAGAAGTCACAGTGGTCTAGAGGTTACTTGCATAGGTTCTACGAGCGGGAATAGTGGTTTAAAGCTTACCACCACCAAATTTTTTTTTAATTTCAAAATAATTTCGTGTAAGCATCCTTTATTCAAAAGTTATTTGATAAATAAGTTCAGTGTTATTTATGAAGTACAGTGAGCATTTAAATTAGTTTTTTTTTTTCCGTATTGAAAGTACAACTATAAGGTTATTCCTTGTAATTTTACAAACTTATACTTTGTATTTTATTACAAGGACAACCATTGTAGTTTAACAAGGAAATTATTTTGCAACTGTGTTTCCAATGATTTTCTTTGTAAAAGTACAAAACATTTTTTTACAGTGTATGAGGTTCTGTTTAACGTCTGGTACTTTCAGGTTAGCAATAATATACAGACGAGAAAATAACTAAACAATTGTGTGTAGATAAACACTTGCATTTACAACAATAAAATAATGTAAATTATATTTGCTGGACCATCTTCCCCTGGTCTTTCTTTCTGGCTTTGATTCAAAGTTACCCAGGGGTACCTAGCCCCCTAGCTGTATCCCCCCCTAGATAGTATGATGTAAACTCTCCCCCCTTCCCTACAAGAACGTTGTAACCAAGTTTCCAAATGAAAAAATTAACAAACACACGTTCTGCAATTTCCGACAAGTGTTCGGGTATTTCCGACACAATTAAGGCAACTCAGCTCACACAACCCATCGTTCCGCCAAGTTTAACTAATCTCTGGTAACTTAAACTCGCTGTGGTGTTGGTGGAACGCACCTCTAACTTAAACTCAGGTTTAGCTTTTCATCGAGTTTTGTTAATCTCGCTTTGTGGTAAAGTTAAACTTCGTTGGTAAAACTGGCCCTAAGCAATGTGCTCAGGGTTGTCATTTCCGGCTTATTTTGGGAGGGGGGGGGGGGTAAAATTTTTTTACGGCAACAGTGACCTTGTTGCATCTTTTTTGTTAGTTAAGCATGTATAAATTAGAAACTTTAATAATAAAACTTCAGTTTTATGTGCTTAGATAAGCATTATTTAAACAACAAAATACAAAAAATATTTTTTATACACTTAAAATTCTAAATCCAGGGGGGGGGGATTTGCTCCCCCTGCACCCTAAATGACACCCCTGAATGTGCTAGTAACCAGTTTAATATATTAGTGATAAATATTTCCGACATGTTTTTTAACATAAAGATAAATAAATACACAATATTCACGACAGCATTGTGTGTAGTATATGCGTACCAAATTTGGTGAAATTCTGAAAAGTATTTCTTACGATATGTGACACTAAGCTAAAAATATAAATGCCTGCCATTTTGAAAATAAGCACACAGGATCCACGAAATACACAATATTCAAGTCAAATCTGTATGTAGTATATGTGTATCAAATTTGTTGAAATTCAAAATTACGGTTCCTTACATATCTAGCTTTATCGAAAAGTGTTAAAATGTTGTAAATATGAACGTGGCATAAAATATATTTTAAAAAGTCGAATCAAATTACAACGAATGATATGTTTACAAAGTTTGATGAAATTCAGTCCACTGGTTCAAAAGTTTTTAGGACATACACACACAGATAGAAGGGTGATATAAGCCTAATTTTAAACTTCGGAAAGTAGGCTAATAAGAAGTTATCGATATACTTTTTAACCCTGTTTTTCTCATATTTATATACAAGTAAATTTTATGAATTACTGGAAGGCGTGTATAGGAGATGCAGCACAGACAAGTTATGAAAAACCTGGTTTTGTTTTGTTTACGGTTGGAGATATTTGTTGTCTTAAATAATTTATTTTTACAGGTTGTGTTATCTTTACAAACGAGGGACATAAGTGGACTTTTTTGTTTGATAATTTACTAAGGATGTATACTGGCAGAGCGCCAAATTTAGTTTAAATCGATAAAACAGTTTTGTATAAATTAGCCTAAACCCAAAAAAATTAAATTGCCACCATTTTTAAATTCAGAAACAAAAATCACTACATTAATGTAATTTTGATGTAGATTGCCAAACACGAATTTAAAATAAAATTTTACGGGAATTGGTTGAATGGTTTTAGAACTTTAGTATCAAATATTTAATAAATTTTAATCATACTGTCTTGTAAATAGGCGGATTTATAACGAATGTTTCTAAATTGAGTGAAAATTGTTGTACCTTAAGTATATAAAACTTGGTCAGAATCCCCTTATTAGTTCCTGAGATATTGCATACCTCCGAAATTAAACAGGGCCACCATTTTGGATGTCAACGTATAATATACTGAATTAACATGGTTGTAGGTTTGGTTATCATAAAATTTATAAAGTGTAGAATTTTACAAGATTATTTTGAGTGGTTATGGAAATATCACAAAAAATTATTTGTTAATTTACTTGTTTCTATCTTTCAAAATTATGGACCTACAATAAATATTTCTTTATTAAAAGCCCATTATAAGCTTACCCAATTCGGATTTGAATATACATCATGGCAACTGAACATTTCAAATGGCCACTATTTAGAAAGTCAGGTACTAATATTTTAAATTAACATGACTATAAGAATAATTGTCATAACACTACTGCACAACAACATTTTATAATATTAGTTTAAACTTTTCAGATATATGGCATACAATATTTTGTGAATTAGGTGGTACTAAGTTTCAGAAAATATCAAAACTTAATGCACATTACATGTTCGTCGAAAGTACCAAATTTGGTTAGAATTCACTGAATAGTTACTGAGATATACCATAACACCCAAATAATTCAAATGGCCAACATTTTGAAAGCCAGTGAAAAGTGGCAGGTTTTTGAGTAAAAATAAAAAAGAAAATGTCCTATGGGTTAAAATTTGTAACAGGTAAATCAACGAACGTGCAAAAAATTTAATAATATTGTAATAATCTCCATAATCTGTAGGCCAAGTGCTAGATATTTCATGAATTTTTCGCAAATACTTTTTCGAACAAGCGAATGAGTGATTGGTTTCGTCAGCTTTGCAGCTGAGCTCAAGCACTGCTCTGCAAGTGGGATAAAGTTCGTCCGTAAAGGCTGCAGCTGTAGTTCTACCTACTTCGTTCTCTGTGCATGCTGATTCGGCAACAATGTACAGTTATCTGCTTGCGCGCTGTCACATCATTCGTCCGAGCCAGCCACCTCTCCCTCCCTCCCACCACTCCCTGCCGCCTGCAGCCCTATCTAGGCGACAATTTCAGATTTCAACAAACAACTCACTCAGAGCCACCCGTTAAGCCGATAAACTGCAACTGGCTGATCCTTAGAATCCCTCCAATATATTCATTGGTAGTTTCTATGTTCAGGGAGCACAAGGATTTGGCGATACATCTGCTTTATATCTGTCGTAAACACAATTGGTGGAGTACGAAAGCAAAGTAAAACATCCGGAATGTCCCTGTGTAGTTTAGGTCCTGTTAGTAGCACATCATTCAGTGAGGTCCCAGACAAGGTTTTCGCAGATGCATCAAAACTACCCTTAGCCGTGTTGTAGAACTGTTAGGGTTTTGGACACAATGATGTGGTATGAAATAGATTTATGTTGGATGAAGGCTTGATGCATCTACCAGCTTGATGTGTCTACCACGCTCATATGACCGGCAGCCAGATATTCATTCATGAACGCAACATACTGTGCCTTAAGTTCATGTTCCTTGTCTAACCGGCATTGTAAAGAGTAGAAATGACACAAGTGCTGATGAGCTAGAGTCACTCAACTCTGGGTCCTTAACTTTGAAGGGCAAGGGAACACTATATCTATCAGTTAAATTACGCTGATGTCCAGATTCAAACAGGTTCTTCTCACACATTACATCTTCTAAGGAAATAGGTAGTTTGGTCACAGGGAGCTCTTCCAATTCCTACAGACACTCCACTACTCCCTCTATGGTGGGTTTGTTAAACAATGAGGATACAAGCAATGTCTTCACCTCCACATGGCAGTGTGCGTTGAACTTGTTCCATCAACACCCATCCAAAATTGTTTCCAATGCTATGGGAACTCCTGGAGCTCCCACCTGTCTCCCACCCACCAGTATATGAGGAAAAAGCTCAGCTCCAATCAGCATGCCCACAGCTCCAGGGACGACATAAGTGGGATCTGCCAAATGTAAATTGGTGATGTGATGCCATCGCCTTTCTTCTACTGGAACTGAGGGATCCACACCAGTTAGCTGTGGCAGGATTAAGAATTTGCCTGACAACTTGGGCTGCTCAAGACCACAAGGTTTCACTACACAAAACGAGGCTTCCCTGACCATATTTAATTGGCTTGTGATAGACCCAACTAGTTTATGTGAAAGGCCGAGGCGTGTCACACAGCTATCGGTGATGAAGTTAGCCTGGCTTCCAGAGTCTAGAAGAATTCTTACTTGTTAGAATGCTGAACATCAATGATGGCTGTGGACAACAAAATGGTCTCAGATTTACGTGAGAATGAGAACAAGACTCGCACAGGGCTGTTGGCTTTAGTTGGCTGATCCCCATTTTGTTGAGATGGCAAGGTCTCCTTTTCCTGGTTTATCCAGCTGAAAAATTAAATGACGTGTAATGACGTTTACTACAATTATGACATCTTCGCTTTGAGTAACAATATCTTGACTGATGTGACGGCTGTAAACAGTTTATGCAAAGTTTGTGGTCTTTGGCAATATTATAGCGTCCCTTGGGAGTCTTGGCTATAAAGTCAGGACAACTATACAGGGGATGCAACACTTACACAGCACACAGGTAGAATCAATTGGATTTACCATAAAATTGCTGGAACTTTGACTCTGTCGGACCCTACGCCAACTCACATTCGTGGTCTTTTGGTTAAATAAGGGAGATGGTTGTAATGCCACTGCGTCTTGACAACGACAGTGTTTTTCTAGAAACTCCACAAGATCGTTAAGAGTGGGCCACTAATTGCAGGACAAGGTCAACTCCCACTTTGTTCGCAGTGGTGTGTCCAGCTTCCTTGCATGGAGATGGAGCAAAAACAGATCCCAGTGTTCCACTGGTACCTTTATAATCTATCCATTCTAAGGTTGCAGCTAATTCATCCAAGTGAATGTCAATAACTTTTTTAGCACAGCGTAAATTTCATTTGAAATACTGAAAAATACAAGGTAACAATGCTACGGCACAATTACAATGTGAGGAATCAAGATATAATTCAAATACTTTAATTATTTCACTAGCAATTTATATTTCTGCTGCAACCTTAGAGTGGACAGAGTATAATGCTTCCATCGCAGAAACATTTTCCGTTAATGACCCTAATTAATTGTCGTAAAGATGAAGGTGAACCCGTTGACACTGATGGCGCTTGCAGAAGGGCCTCGACATGAAATGACGTTACAAGTTGCTTATTCTGATAGCGCTTTGTGAGCACATCCCAAGCTACTGCAAATGACTGTACCATGCTCAATGGTTCCCCTTCAAGGGAAGTTTTCAAGTAAACTAGTTTTTCTACACAGGTTAGTTTAGCATTACTGGAAACCAAAGTTTTAAATAAGTTTGAGTAAGGCTACACGTGCACTACCAGATAACCCAGATGTCGACTCACCTCCCATGTGATCCTTATTGACTACTGCTGCCATCACCTTGTAATACTGTTGTTCAAAATGTTCCACGCGCGCTGCATGGGTCTCCGCATTAAAGCCAGGTGCTGATATTGTCTCAACTACGACAAAGTCTACATCGTATCCCTCCTTCACGCGCAGAATGTCCTGTGTGGCAGCGAGGAACATAATTCTCTTTGCACTATCAGTCTCGGCACATTTCACTAAGTCCACAGCACGTTTCATCCAGCCTTCCGCCAGCTTAAGTCTTACTAAGGCTGCCTGTAACTCAATATTTTTCCCCATAATGAGTTGTGACAGACGCCTCCGAAATAGAAACTAAAGTCAACTTATGCACATATCTTCAATGGATTATTTTAGAGGCCTATTGTTCACTTCCGTTTGTAGACATAGTACCAAAATAAACACGTGATTCTTACAATAAAACAGTTTTCCACACATATTGAACTACCAGTTTTTGGTTTGGTTTCCAATTAGGTTAGCGTGCATCTTGAACGAACGACACAAACGCATGATACATACCGTACCAAATACCGCTAACTCACCGAGCCACGACAGACAGCACAAAGGAATGTGGCGCGTTTCAACCAGTAATACAGGTGATCATAGACGCGGCATATACCATGAATACCACAATACAGTAGAATCCCGTCATAGCGAACACGGAAATAGCGAAAACACGGTTATAGCGAAGACTTTTTGAGGAACCGTCAAAAAATTGCAAAAAAATTCCATGAATAATGTGAATTTTAAGAGTAGAAACATGTATGGTGAGTCGTGCGAAGCTGGCTTGCAGCGAAATTCGTGACCATGTGAAGCAGGCTTGCGGCGATGTGCGTGATCTTGTGAAGTGAGTAGGTATTTGTTATCTTGATAGCGGATGTATAGATTACCTCCACCCCTCCCGCCTAAACCTTCCCCCCTCTCCCGTGCCAGCCCACTGCAACTGGCAGTGTCACAGGAGTCATGCTTCTGCCTGGATATCTCGCTTCACTCCTCAAAGTGGGCGTTGTACTAAAAATAGAATTGTGCCCTTTATTTCCCCCACCCCTTTTCAACCGTGTGTAGTTTCGCATACAACTTGCTTTTCTGATATTATTTACTGATTACGATATTGGATTTTGATATACGTACAGGCGAGCCCCGCAACTACAACATTGGGTGCTATTACAACGCAAGTACGACAGTATTCTCAATCCCTGCCAAAAAAAAATTTTTTTTTTTTTTTTTTTTAATAATTAGAAGGAGCTTCTGCTCAGCTCAAATGACGACACTGCTATTTGGAACAAGAATTGCGTGTCCTGACTGAATAACGGCAGACATATGCTGTTTCTTCACTATGAATAATTGCAGCCGGCTGTGCTATACCTGAGTCGCACACCCACCACGCAAACAGAAGAAATGCCTCTGGGAGAGACGATAGCGCTGTAATGCTCACCCACACACGCACCCACACAACTACTTGTGATTATCTCTGCCGAGCTTGCTACAGCCCATATTTTACTCCGTAGACCATCAGCTTTTTGAGATAAGTAACAAGGACGGCAAATGAAAGGTCGCATTAGCGTTACCGTATCCTGTGTCATTGTCAGTGCATAAGCCGGTAATGCCCTTCAGGCTAGAAACTGCAAAAAAAAAATTGCTGTTCTGATTCACCTTCATGCTCACACAGTCGGCCGTCGTGTTTTTATCTTTTAGTTTTGTGGCAATTTCAACATTTACTGTAAACTTATTATAGATTATAATTTAACACACCTAACATCCCATAAACTTGAGCGAGAAGCAATAAATCCTGGCGGGCTGGCCGTTGCATTGTTAAAGTATCTTACACACCGTCAGGAAGAGCGTGGGAACAGGAGTAAGTCACTTTTTTTTGTCTTTGAACGAGTCTGGACAGCTGAAGGAGAAGGAAGAAAAATAAAAAGTAAAAAAAAATTCACGGGTAGTGGGCCATGTGTGAAAACGAGGATGTCAAGCTTAAGCACTGCTTTCAACTAACCGTCTATCAAGATTTGGCAGCGCTCATGTAGGTCAGAAATGTTTTCTGTCGGCACTGCCAGAATAAAATCACAAACTTGTGACCTTGCTCAAAGTCAATGTGTACACGTGCGCCCACTTCTGTTACTACTAATTGGCTTCGAACTTAACCTCGTGCCGTTGCTAAACACAATTCACGACTAGAACGCGAAAATAAAGCAACTACGTACCAATGTTGGCGTTGCTTATTTTTGCTGGCAAATAACGATAGCATTACCTGCCCAACGGACAAGTGAACAATTACATTCACCCGTCTAAGCTGATTTTTATATGTCTCAGGCAAGCGCACAAATTACTCGACGCGTGCCACAGTGTGAAAGGGCACACAGAATATGCCAAAATAAATAAATAAATTGCTACACTCGGCAAACTGATTACTACATTGGTTTGCAGCGGCCGGCAGTATAATCATGTTGACTGCGGGCATGTGCACTCTTACTGCGCACCTGCACGGCGCGACACAATTGAGGCGGTCCGGTGATTGATAGCCATACTTACATGACGCGGAGGAGTTTTGGACCCGTTTTGACTTAGCGAATATTTGCACCCATACTTGTTGGGTATCATTGTAACCAGTGCATACTTACCTGTTAAAATAAACATTTATTTCCTTAAATAATGTACTACTTTGTAATTAAGTAAGATTAAAGACAGTTTTAATGCAATTTTTGAGTTTAGGGGTCAGAATCGGCCAAATTCGGCTATAGCGAAGACACGGCTATAGCGAAGTTCAAACTCAGAACCATGACATTTCGCTATAACGAGACTCTACTGTAGGTGCGATGCGTACCACAGAACAAACTATAGGTGTAATGCCTAACATAACCTTAGTCCCGACTACCGTTTCACTTCACTGCCACGCACTGTAGGAAACTGTCGAAGCCGGTAGAATCCGGTCCGGAGGACCAAATGTTTGCGCCCATGCGTGGGTTGACTATTTTTTACCAAATTATGCCGTGGCACACACCATAGCATAACTTACCCCGACATACTTGTTTTTTAAGATGGCGATCCCAATCTTCCGCCTGTTGCTTTGTAGATGGCGTTGATAGCATTGTTAAGGACACAAGCCCCATGATACTGAACAGTGCACGAAGAACAAGTAGTACCAATATCCAAAAGATGAGAACACGAAAAAGTATATATATTAAAAATAAGATAAAGCAAAACTATTTTACACATTATATACAGTTTTGAAACAGATATGGAAATACGATTTCAAGGCAATTAGGGGAAGTGGACGTCTGGGCTTTAGTGGATTGCGGTGCCGTTCGTAGTTTAATTCGTTGGAGGAAGAAGGAAGAGCTTAACTGTCGGGATATACGTTTATGTAGGAAGTTACAAAAATTGACATTCTCAGAATTTATAATGTGAAGGATATGTAACATTGCATTTTAAGTTAGCAGGTTTTTCCTGGAATTATCTTTTTGATATTATCAAAGATTTGTGCGTTCAAGTAGTATTGGGGATAGATTTTCTTGGGCATGTGCAAGCAAGAGCGGATTTCCATAAAGGGTTATTGACCTTTGGGTTTAAGCCGGGCGTAATGGTGAAAATGGAGCATAGTAAACATACGCTAAAGTTTTCGCTTGGGGAAGTGGGCCAGAACAGGGAAAGTGACATTCAGGCTATATTGATGGAATACAAGGACACCATTATGAACAAAACAGGGAAATGCGATTTGGTGCCGTATCATTTTCATATTGTGGATTCCATGCCTTTTCGGAGTAGAACCATTCAGTGCATGCCGATTAAATTGCAGTGTTATAGGGAAAAGATCGGACCCATTTCCCTTGCCTGTCATGGAAGGGGCATTGCAGCACTTGGATTGGGCCACGTATTTCTCCACCTTAGATCTGAACAGTAGTTTTTACCAGGTGAAATTACATGAGGATTGTAGGAAGTTTACGGCTTTCAGTACACCATTGGCTCAGTACAAATTCACCAGGATCCCGATGGGGAGCAACTTCAGTAGTCAGGCCCAAAATCGAGTGTTGAACCAAATGTTTTCAGAATTGAAATTTAAGTACGTGATACATTACGTGGACAATGTTATTGTGTACAGTGAGACGTGGGAGGAACATTTACAACATGTGCAATCGGTGTTGGATAAACTAAGACAGACTGGATTAACAATTAACCCTGAAAAGGTAGAACTGGGAAAAGAGACAGTTAAGTTTTTAGGTTACCTTATTGGAGGGGGTAAATTACGGGTTAACATGGATAAGGTGAAACCCCTTTTGGAATTCCCACGTCCCACTACGGTTAAGAGAGTACAACAATTTATGGGCACGATCGGGTACTACGCTCGATTTACTCCGGGATTATCGGAAATTGTGGAGCCACTGAACAGGTTAAGACTGAAGGGAGTGACCTTCGAATGGGGTAAGGATCAACAAAGGTCCTTCAAATATTTGAAGAGGCTGCTCTGTCAGGAGCCGGTTCTGCATTTGCCTGGTTTTCAAAAGAAATTTAATCTGCATGTGGATGCCTCGGCGGTCGCACTGGGGGTGGTGCTTACAGTCTATCTCATGAAAGAATTCCACATTTTGACAGTTCACATCTGAGAAGTGAGTGTGTAAACAGGATTGTGGAGACATTGCTTTTCCAGGAAGCCAGGTAGGTTTAAAGCTCCAAACAATGGAACAGCCAGGCACATTTCTAAGAAGAGAAATGTCATTTCATGAAACAGACTGTAGTTAGGATGTGGATGGTGGGGTACCTGACAATCCGGTAGCGTACGCCAGTAGAGTTTTAACAGACTCTGAACGTAGGTCGAGTGCCTACGAAAAAGAATACCTGGCGTGTTTGTTTCACATGGAAAGATTCCAGGGGTTTCTTGAAGGAGTCGAGTTTAATCTCTACACTGACAATCAGGCTCTCTCCTGGATACTAGGACATCCGCATCAGCTCGGGAAATTGGGTAGGTGGGTTCTTTGGTTGAACCGTTTTCGGTACAAGGTTCATCATGTGAGTGGGAGGGCGAATCCGGTTGCAGATGCACTCTCGCGCAAGTTCGAAGAGGAAAATTTTGAGGTGAATTCTGGAGAAGTGGTCGAATTGGTTGGGTCTTTACTGTCTGACCTGGAGTCCATATCTATACGAGAGCACCAAGGGAGGGATGATACGGTGTTTAAAGATAATGGATAATATTAGGGCAGGGGTGCAGGCACCCTACTGCATAGAGAAAGATGTTCCGTATTTCACGAATGGCAGTGGTCAAAAGAGGGTGGTAGTTCCGCTAGCAGTTAGAGGCATGGTCCTCGACTATTTCCATGATTAACCGGGAGGGGGGTGCATTTAGGATATTTACATACTAAGGAGAAAATTGATTGCAAGGGAATTTTTCTGGTCGGGCATGTTTAAAGACATAAAAGAGTATGTGGTGTCCTGCGAAAAGTGTCAGAAATTCAAGGCCCCTGCTAACACGTGGGTGGGCTTGTATGCAGCAGAGAAGCCAGTAGGCCCATGGGTGAAAGTACATTTGGATCTTTTCGGCCCTTCGGTTCATTTGACGAAAGGCAACATAGCCTTGTTAGTGGCTGTTGACATTTTTTCTAAGTTCAATTTCCTTTTGCCCGCGAAGAGCATGCAAGCACGAGTGTTGAAAGAAACTTTAGAAAATCAGATTTCGTAAATCTTTGGGGCGACAGCTGAGATAGTAAGTGATCATGCGGCTTGCCTTACTGAGAAGGAATTCAAAATTATGTGCTTGGAATGGGGTATCAGGCACTCGTTTAGTAGCCCTCACTTTCCGTAGGGGAATATGGTGGAGAGAGTCAATAGGAACTTAACACATTGAAGTATCACCCTTTATATGCAGATTTTGCTTAGAATACTAGGGTATTTTAACACTTTTCAACTTTTGATACGAAAAAATTCTGATAACACTTTTCAACTTTTGATACGAAAAAATTCTGATAACACTTTTCAACTTTTGATACGAAAAAATTCTGATAAGATTCACATAAATGTATTACACAAAAAAAAGTTTATTTTTTCCTCTAAATTTTAATGGTAAATACATATATGCATGGTTAAATAATTTTACAATATCATATAAACTACTCATTTGAATGTGAAAAAAATTCCTAAAGACATAAGTACCTACCATCATTGAAAGAACTGTGCAATGGGAGTGCATGATTGGATTTGTTTGTATGGACATACTCCATTGCGAAATAAATGACTGTCACAAGAAAACTAAAAGTAAAAATAAGACAAGAAAACATAAATAAGCAGAGTATGCTTTAGTCATCAGGATACATACACAACATGAAATTCCAAAACTGGAATGTGACCAGATTCCAGTTTTGGAATTTCATGTTGTGTATGTATCCTGATGACTAAAGCATACTCTGCTTATTTATGTTTTCTTGTCTTATTTTTATTTTTAGTTTTCTTGTGACGATCATTTATTTCGCAATGGAGTATGTCCATACAAACAAATCCAGTTACCTACCATCAATATCCTCTAAACATCAGTACTCAATTGTTACATTATTAGCAACCTTCTATTACTATTGTCCCAAATTATACATATTACATGTAATATTACACACAGCAATGTTTTTTTACAAAGTCAATTCAAACATACTTTTTTTGTAAAATTTACAACATAATGATTGCATACTGTATCATGGAACCTTTACAAAAACAACTTATTTCCTTCCAATTCACTTTACCCTCAAACACTATGTGTTTTAGACAACTTATCACCAATCACATTATCTACAAATATTTAGACTTTGTGTGAAACTTTGTAAAACATTCGGGAACACACAGAGCAACCCCACATACGACACACCACCACCGAGTTTCCTTTCGTGTGTGTTTGCCATGTTGCGCCTTTCTTACATCTGAGCATACTTTACAGTATCTAGTGGGATTCTGTTTCTTCTCTGTGGGAGGGATTTTAGATGGAAAATGACGCGCTGATAACCGATCTGCTGACGAGGAAGGTCGAACATCTTCTGTCTGTGCGGCTCCGCGAGCCACCAGCTGATTTCCCAGCGCCTTCATAAAGTCATCTAAGTGGACCTTGGTAGCATTGTGCCTTGATTTTTTATACAGAATGAATGAGTTGACAACAGCCATCAAAAACAGATGGAAAAATACCTTCTTCCACCACTTTATTGACTTCCTGTGGAATGGGTAATAACTCAACATCTGGTCTGCATGGTCAACACCTGTTTTGTTTAGATTATAATCTAAAACAATATCTGGCTTTGTTTTTGGGACCGCACCACCTCTACTTCTGACATTTACTATGATGCTCGTGGCTTTGTGTTTCGCTGAAAGGCAGTAAACGTCTCTTGTATCTTTCCACTACACAGCAAGTATAGGGCCTCTTCTGCGGAAAATACACTTCCCTTTTTGTAGCTCTATAGTTTTGAAAACGTTGGGCAGCCCTTTTCGGTTTTTCTGAACAGTACCTACTTCCAAGGTCTTTTCCTCCCATAATTTGTCAAATAAGGATGGACTAGTATAAAATCGGTCCATGGAAAGTGTGTGACCTTTACCCAAATAATGGTAGCATCATCTTGTAACCAGAGCCTCTAATGAATTTTGAACGCTGCCTGCACAGCCGGTGTATATTTAGCAGTTCAACACATAGCCTGTACTAGTCACAAACAATATAGTTTTATCCCATATTTATGGGGATTGTTTTCTATGTATACCCTAAAATGTAACCGCCCTCGGAAGGTACACATGCCTACATGTATGTACAAGTTAAATTGTTACTACAGGCGCGGTGACAGGAAAGTCATGTGTGGCCAGGGACTTCGGCGCCAGCAGCATAGTGTGCGTGTGCAACAAGACGTATTGTGACAGTTTGGAGACTGCTGGATAAAATGATCCAAAAAGGGAATAATTTTGTGTAGCGGATCATGGTTTGGCTGATTTCAGGGAATTTATGATGAATTGTCATTTAAGTGCAACACAAATAATATTGCACGAAATCAATCTCTGCTGAGGAGGCGGCCAGGAAAAGGAGAGTGCATAATATTATCGTTGGACCAGTAGTCAGTTATTTTGGGTTTCGTCACTAGGCACATATACAAAATTATGGCAAATAAAATAATACAGCTCCTGAAGTTTGACAGTTACCCACCGCTGCCTCATAGAGTACCCACCGCTGCCACATAGAGTACCCACCGCTGACACATAGAGTACCCATCGTTGCCACATAGAGTACCCATCGTTGCCACATAGAGTACCCACTGCTGCCACATAGAGTACCCACCGCTGCCACATAGAGTACCCACTGCTGCCACATAGAGTACCCATTGTTGCCTCATACAGAGTACCCACTGCTGCCTCATAGAGTACCCACTGCTGCCACATAGAGTACCCACCGCTGCCACATAGAGTACCCACCGCTGCCACATAGAGTACCCACCGCTGCCTCATAGAGTTCTGCTTCATTCTTTTTTCACGCTTCATTTTATCAATACTTGCACTTGCATACCGATTTGTTTCCGTTTTTATTTTCCTCACAACATCATTACCAAAAAAGAATAAGAAACAACTGATTTCATCTGACGTTTCATCTATGTCAACACGTATGCCAGGTTGTTCTTCAAATACGGGCAACTGGGGTTGATCATCTATTTCTAACAAGGCTTCAGCATCAGATGTTCTTTTACGTTTTCTGTTTTCAGATACAGTTATGCCACTATCTGAAAAGAAGGAAAAAAGTATAACTGTTTTTATTTACAGTTATATTAGCTTGAATTTTACACACTTTATAAAAAAAACACGAAATATGTGTAACGTAAACGAACACGCTGAAAAGCCTAAAAATTTGAGGCAGTTTTGCTAGAAGTAGCTAAATGTAAAGCAACCACAATTGAAAAATAATATATGTGTTTGTGCGTGCGAACACGTGCATGTGTTTGTGCGTGCGAACACGTGCATGTGTTTGTGCGTGCGAACACGTGCATGTGTTCGCGTGGTATAAATAAATAAACAAATACATGTACAGTAAACCCTCGTTTTACCGGACTATTTGGGGGGAGGTGTGGTCCGGTAAATAAGATGTCCGGTAAATCGCGAAGTACCAAAATCGGCACACGAAAATAGACAACAAGCTGATAGATATATAGCAGTGTGATACACGTAGTAACGCAACGTGTTTGTTGTGGTCAAATAGGGGAAGAGGGCGAGGGGGAAGGTTTGTGCTGACTGGCGGGAGTAGAAAGATAAGCACGCGCCTTTGTCCGCTCATTGAGATAACCAATGGCGGAGGGCGGGGGAAGAGTAGAAGGGGAGGGACAGGAGGCGGCTTGCTATAAGCTTTGTTTCATGTTATGTTGCGTGGTAACATGTGACACGTGAACTTGAGCTACTACTTTGTATTTCACAGTAAAGTGTTTATTTACGAAATACTGTATATGACAAATAAAAAATGTCCATCTAAACTACCGCTGTTTTCATCGCAACGCAGTATCGTATACCGTGTCTGTGAGATAATAATCTAGCCGCCGTCCTTGATAATTTCTGAAAGGCTGAGCGTGAGAAAGGTATGTGTGTTGCGCTAGTTTGTCCGTAGCAGATTTTATCTCTCTACACATCGTACATTTACACCACACGAGCGTTGTTGAACATACATTGCCTCCTCGTGTGAAGAGGCGGTAGCAAGTTGCACGTGCGTGTTTCCTGGGTCCAACAGTGACAATTTTTTTTGTTCAACATCATATTTCAACACATAACTCTTTAACTAGTTTTTTGCGTTACAAATGTCCGACTCAGATCGTTTCTTGACACCATAATCATCACACAACTTTGCTACCGAAACACCGGCCTCGTAACTTTTAAATTATGTAGTTAAAATTTTTTGTTTGATGTCAAAGTTACTCAATTTCTTTTCTGTCCTGTTGCAGACGCCCTTTCATTTTTAAAAACGCATAATCTTTATCGCGCACGTACATCAACTGCGTAAACAATTCAAGTAGACACGACAGTCGTTCTTGTCCGGACAAAACACCAATGAGCGACTAGCTCTGCTTACCGTCTTACGTTGCTATCTGTGCGCCCGCGATGTCGCTCACCAAAGCACAATAACCAGGTAGGTCTTGCGCTGTTGATCTTACAGTTCTGTAAAAAATTCATGTAGACAATCATTTTTGCCCGGACACGGCACATACCCCGATGCACGACTAAAAATAGCTCTGTCTACAGTCTTACACGGCTATCCATGCACGCGCCTGATGTCACTCACCAAAGTACAATAACCAGGTAGGGCTTGTGCTGCATGTGAAAAGTAGACCTGAAGGTGGAATAATTTTGTATCGCCAGATTTTGTCCGTTAAATACGAAGTCCGCTGAATGGAGGTCCGATAAAACGAGGGTTTGCTGTACTGTATTATCTAACAAGCGGTGGTAACAAAATTGGAAAAGATTGCTTGCAGTATTGTTTGTTTATGCACACATGCAAGTTATTCACATAAAATTGCTATAGTTGAAATTAAGTATAACATATCAAAAATGTCTCAAAAGCTGCCCTCATGCATAACCCGTCAATATATGGTGTGCTGTTCAGCTCTTTGTAAGACTGGTTTTATTGTTTAGTTTGACAATGCTACATGACGCTTCTGCTATAATCGCAAACAGTAGCAACAAATAATAGAACATATACAATACAATAAAATGTTTGGTGCGAGATCGCCGCAATAAGGCGTGTCGCAATAATGCGTGAGATCGCTGCAATTAGGTGCAAGATCGCAGCAGAAAGGCATATTGATAATATATAAATATATACTCGTAAACAGAAGCATTGTAGATATTTTATCATAAGAAGTTGCAGTGATTTTAGCATGGGCTTGACTATAGCATGCCGGTTATAAATAAATAATTACGGGGTTGTAATGCTCACCGGAGATGTCATGTAGGCCTATCGGCTCTTTCTACTGGAGGTGTGTCAACATTGCTGGTAGTGCACCGAACAGTTTCAATAGATGAAGCAAATATTTCACAGTCATTCTCAAATTCATCACTTTCGCGTGATCTACGTTTGGCCATCTCAAAAGACGTCTGTTTGCCGCAGTGCGCGGGCTAGCTCAAACGTTTAGTGCAGTAAGTTCTGCCTGCATTCACTAGATAGTGCTACTCATCACGCACGTGGTGCTGCGATCTAGCGGATACAGAACAAACTACTTAAGTAGAGCGAAGTATCTGCAGTTACCTACGCACATTCTCCGCTCCAGCAAACACATTGTCGGCAATGAAAAACAGTGCTCGAGCTGTGCTCGAGCATAGGCCAATGGAAAAAAAACTATGCTCGAGCGTAGCTCTGGCATAGATTTCAATGTGTTAAAGGCCAGCCTGAGTATTTTCAGTAATCCCGTACATTGTGAATGGGATATGCAAATACCTTGGATAAACATGGGTTTCAATGACACTTGGCATGAGAATATAAAAGAAAACCCGGCGCAAGTGTTTATGGGAAGACTAGTAATACATCCCTTGTTAAATGTCTGGGGAATTCCTCTTCTCGATTCGAGGCACACAGAGGCGCAATGCAAGGTTCTGTTACGCAGAGTCAAAGAAAAATTAGTGGAGGCTCCAGTCGTGTCGCAAACCTCTATACGGTGGGAGACAGAGTTTTACGTCGGAGCTTTCGTCTTTCGGACCTTGCCCACAAGGGGGTGGCTAAGTTGACTCCACTGTATGAGGATCTGTATGTGCTGCTGAAGGATTTAGGTGAAAACACATTGAGTATGCAAAAGGAGTCTGACAAGTTTGTCATAAGGATAGTTCACGTGGCACACCTAAAACCCTACCATGCCAGACCTTAGAGTCATAAGTTAGATGTACATGTTTATATTATGTGTAGTGTCAATGGCCAGTGTTTTAACGTTAAGGGATCCCTTGAGGTAAATTTGTTTTGATGAAGTAAAAATTGTTTGTAGTTAAGAATTCTGTATTTGATTAATATGAAATTATGGCGCTATATAGTTGTGTTTAATGTGTAATAGTGGTTTGTGATTGAATGGATTGTTTTTAATTGTTATTATCTGTGAACAGTCCAGTGAAATGGAGGAAATGGGCTAAAGGTGATTTCTTAAGTGTGTTGTCATATTAAGCAAAACTTTTTTAACAGGTATTTAAAAGTGTTTTCCTTTTTAGCATTGTGCTGGAGTGGATTTCCTGAGAATAGAATGTAATAGGGTAGGGGGTTGAACTGTTATGGTTCAGTTCCGGTATCTGGAACTGTATAAGTTTTATGTCTGGGGTTTCCTGGGGCTGGGTTTTAGTAGTTTCCATTAGGGGTGCTCCAGGCGTCTAAGCTGCGCCTTCCCCTTTTGACTTCGGACCTGCCACTCCACTGGGCATGGAGGAGTAGGCCTGGAGGAGGGGAGGGGGTAGTGTCGGCGGAGGGAGGGGCAAGGGACTGTGCGTCTGGTGAGGAAAGGTCACTCTAGTGTCGGGCATGATAGAGAGAGGTGGTGCTCTGAAGCCGCGGTTCCATTGGATAACCCGGGCTGGCTGGATCAGCTGGACAAGTTAGGAACGGAGGATGTGCCCCCGCAATCCCCTGATGATTGGGGAGTCGTGGGTTATGCTAGCGTGAGCGACTGCTCGTGAGGAAGGCTGTGAGTTGAGCTACAATGAGGACACATCGTCGAGACCACAGGTTTGTGAGTGATAAGCAAAATAATTTCACCTCTTCCGGCAGGACGTTTATCATTGCTGTAAAGAGTCATGCGGAACTTTAAGTAACGGTGTGGTCAACCGTTGTGGGGTACAAGAGGTGACGGAGACGTGTGTAACGTCAACATGATTCAAATGGGATTATATTGTGCATGTAATCGGAATTGATGAAAATATATAGTATGTTCAAAATGTTATTGGTTTGTGTCTCTAATTCAAGGTTTTCTTTAAGCAACTCGATCCTCAACAGCTATAAGCATGTGTTGATAGCGATCTCGGGACTTGCCCTGAGTGTCTAGTGGGAACAGGCCCATTTGTGCTAGATTGCGGGAGCCTGGTTTAAAGAGGCAAGTTGCCTCGCGGGTACGAGCAAGAACGGCTCACTAATAAGACACTTTATTAATAAGATATCCTGTAAATAAAAATTAAGTAAATATTTCTTTATAGACAACATTTTTAGCATAGCTTCTGTAGAGCAGTGGTAACGTTTTTACTTTGTAATTTAGAGTCATGAGTTCAAATCTTCGTTAAGTACATATTTTATTAATTAATAGGCAAATTATACCAAAATTATATTTGCTTACTTGCTATCATAGTGGAACACCCAGCATCCGGAACGGTCGGGACTTCGGCAATTCCGGATACAGTAAACCCTCGTTAATTTGAACTCGGTTAATTCGAAATGCTATATAAACCGAAGCCATCACTCGGTCCCGAACGTAAGAATAGGATTTTACATGCTGTGGAGTTTGGTTACTTCGAAATTAGATTAATTTGTAATTCAAAGCTTTTTTCTAGCCAAAAACGGGCTCAAGTCCTAGTAATTGGAAGGCATTTTGATAGAGAATCCAGTAAAGTTTGTGACATCTAAGAATAATTCTGAGTCGTCTGACGTTGTACAGCCCTGGCTTTGTTTCCGTTACCTCACCTGCCCGTTTCGCGCTGACCTTGAGACTTCCTTGCTGTCTGCTTGTGCACAGCACTCGAGTTTGAAGTATGGAAGACAGGAATGGCACAGCGTGCGACAACCAGTGCAGCATACGACAGTCTGTGTGTGATGTGACGATCACACTAGTTGTGTGGAAATGGAACTCGTGACTAAATCCTTCACCTAATTGTGTGCTTTCCTCCGTCACTGTGAGCTAGATGCAGTTATGAAAATACATGTGTGCATGTGCGACGAGTCTGGAGAATTTCAGACAAGGTAGAAGTGGAGTGGCAAACAGGGAAGGTGAGAGTATGAGGAAATAGACAGCTTGTCAGACAGCATCAACACCCCCCTTCCCCTTTTTCCATTCAGTAGACAGAGCTTACCCTCCTAGCTAGCCACATACCAAGCATATGCCAGAGTTGTGTCACCCTGCAAGTGCCTCCTAGTCTGTGTTCTCTTCCACCTCCCTCCCCCCTTCGTTCTTCAGGCAACAGTCACCAGCTAACAATGCGGCTTTTAGGAGAATACTGCCAGCAGAATAGCAGGCAATAAAAGATCATGTTTGTTTCCCGTGTTTGACTAGTGTCGTCTGGCAACTCCTGGTCATGGGAGAGAACAGATAGCAGTCAAGGTTGTAGTGTCTGCTGCCTCCCGTGCTACATTGCCACATTGTGTGAACTGCACTGATGTCATACAACCGTCTGGCTGGCTGCACTGCCTGTCACCGTGTATCACTCATCTTTTCGATTCAAATAATATTTAACTAACACTGCATCTGATTTTGGAATTAATGGAAAAATAACTTTGCATTTGCGAAAATGACTCCATGACCATGTTTACAAATTTTCATTCAGGAGGAGAGTTGGTCATAATTGTTATATTGGGTGTGTTACATTGTTTATTAAATAATTTTACTGACACGTCTCATATTCCTTCGAAAAGCTACTGGAAAATCACTTTGCACACGTAAAAATGACTCTGAGTGAAATATATACAACTTTTTGGGATATAGGGTGGTAAAAATTCTTCAAAATGTCTGTAAAATTCTCCCGCCTCTTAGAGATCCGACACAATTTATTTATAAATTACTGTATTTGCCGGCGTATAAGATGCCTTTCTTTTTACAAGTGCCCCTGCCCCATTTTTTTTTACCTCGCATCGCAGCTAGCATTGTTTGGTGATTAATACATCTAAAGTGCGTGCCGAGATCCTTTGTCTCACCAGCACATTGCTCTCGGGCGGACAAAACGACAATCTAGGTACTGGGTACCTAGATCCTGTGACTCGCCAGCACAAAAAACCCGGGTGGAAAAAACTAGGATCTCCACACATTCATGTGTCTAGTGTTGGCTGGCTGGTGGCAACAGAGTACAGGAATGCGATGACTTTGCAAGTAGCTGCTCCTGCCCAGCGTTGGAATGTGGCGTGCAGCCGGGAACTGACGATGTCACCGGCTGTGTTACCGTTGCTGTGCATTTCCTTTGCTCTTGGGCGCCTGGAGGGCAGTAGTGCCCATGTTATTGGTTTCTGTGTCTCCTGTGATATTTATAAAACGGTAATATATCCATTTAAAATATTTTACCAAAATATTTATGTTTCCTGCAAAGGAAAAATATTTTTTTCTGTCGGGAATTTCAAAATTGATAATTACCCTAATATATTTCCAAGGTTTTGTACCTTCAAAACAATTACTCGTCTTATGTGCGGGGTCGTCTAATATGCCGGCAAATACTGCAGTAATAACAATCATATGCTGTGGCAAAGGCAACGCGTGGCAGACATTGAGCACTGGAACAGGGAAGGGGAAGCGCAAAGTTGCCAACAGCCTAGTAGACGTGATGCGCGCTACTTGCAGTACAGTTCTCGCCAAGAAAAACACAGCGTAAACGACAAAGAAAACTGCAACAAATTTTTTTTGGTCCAATTATTTCAAACTACTATTCCCTTTTTCAATTTGAATGCATAACAATTCTCGAAGACTACCGTAAAATGGGTGTAGAAACACGGAGTGTGCTTTATACCTACCGCTACTATGCTTGGGAACATAATAAGTTGGAGGGGGTAGGATGTTGACAGCTGCATCCGGTGGTGTGTAGTGACCTTGCCACAGACGCACTTCAACCACTACGGCCAGCACCGGCAGAGAAGTTGGCGTGTGAGTCAGCGTTTTCGGTGTCACCTTCTTACCTGTTTTACCTTCCCGCTGGCCTCCGCTTCTGTGTGCTGGGAAGCGCTAAATTATCTGCCAGGCATAGTACGTGACCTTGCATAGGGCATGCAACAGCTACGGGACTCTGAAAACAATTTGTCCATGCTGAAGCAAGCTAACATAGGTCAGACGTTTGACTTTAAAAAACTTGTGTTACAGTTATGTAAATTACACACAGTACATACAGTGGCTGTATTCACAGTGACTCACTGTAGGCTACACATGTCCAGCAAATAAAAAATAAAACATTATGTCTTGACAGTTAGCTCACGGAAGCCACCATGTTCATTTCCAAAATCCTGTAATTAGCATTTAAAAATCCTGTCAAATCCTGTAATAATTTAAACTTACGTCTACGTACTTTTCCGAAGTTTTTTAGAAGATTCTTGCTGTAGAATTTTGATGGTGAAATTAATATGTATAGTAAATTATTATAGTATTGTGAAAAATTGAGATGTTATACAGGAAACCATTTACTGTTAATGTTTTTTACAGACTGAACTATGTATTTTCTAATCTGTTTTGGTAAAGTAGCAGTGAAACTTTCCACCCATTTTCCTATTTGGAAAAATTTGTAGAATGAGTGCGAACATGTTCAACTGACTACTTATTGTTGAAAAATTAATATATCTGCATAGGTTTAATTATGGCCTCGAATGAGACGTAGTTTGCTTGTATGATGGCGCTGCACATAAAATGTAAATACACGTATTTATTAACATAATCGCCGCATGTTTTCACCAAAATTTTTGGTACAAAATATGGGGTGCAGCCATTATGAAGGGTTTTAAAAATTTTCCTTTTTTATTTATTTTGGCAAAAAATAAAATACAAATTTACGTATATTTGCTTGTATATAGCATGACCTTTTCTGCAAAAAATAAAGGGAAAGATCTGTAGGTTTAAAATAAGCACAAAAAAGATTAGTGAATCTCGTTAATCCATTCATGTGCGTCGCTAATTTTTGTGTCAATTGTTGACAAACACAGATGTTAGAAATATCCGTGAATATCTAACATTATCCGTCTGTCCGTTTTAACCTTTAAATATCCGTTAAAACTGATAAAATCCGTTAAAACGGCAAGCCTGACTTAGCTAAACTGCACAAATATTATAAACAATGTGTAGGGTCTTACTGTATCTATGGGTAAACAAAGTCACCCTGCAATGTTTTTCTGTTTTCAATTTCTTTCTTCGTATCGCTGTCGGAATAAAACTTACACAGTTCATTCTTCTGATTCTTTATATTGTGAATCATTGAAATGCTGACATCATACGATCTGCTGATAATTTTAACAGAAGTGCCAGAAGCATCCAGTTTCTTGAGAATGTCAACCTTTTCTTTAATAGTGAAAACTTTTTTAATTTGTTTACTTCTCTCTTCGCTATCACTTGGAAGTTTACGTTTTGAAGACATTACGTGTCTGCAGATACATACAGACTAGCGATCGCACAAGCAGTGACACTATAACATTCCTCCACCCATACCACCCGTGTTATTGGCGCGCGCACAGCGCATCTAGACAGGGCGTAAATTGCGCAAACAAGAGGAATTTAATGCCTAAATATTTTTTTTACACACACAAGACTAGCATTGAACAGCCACTACACACGTGTGCGCAGCGCTTCTAGATGGGCGTAAGCCGAGCCAACAATGGGAATTTAATGCCTCTGTAATAATAAATATCAATATTTGTGTTTTTTTTTCTTTTTCAGCACCTTAGAAAACATACGGATAGTAGGAGTTCTGGATAGTAGGAGTTCTGGATAGTAGAATACCAGATACGGGGTGCTCTACTGTACTTCCAAACATACAGTAAAACCATAAGAAACACATGTTTATATGCGGTTAAAAAATTGATTTTTAAAACAATTATTTAAACTACTGTTGAAAAAACATGAATAAGAATGGGGAGAAAAAAACCGTGACACGTGTTGTAAAAGCAGAGCATAATTCAAAACTAACATATCTGGTTACTTTACACCACTAGTACATAATCATGTATAGTTTACTAGTAGAAACTTTATTAAGAACGATATGTGCTGTGGCATTATGTAAAGACTAACAAGAAAATTTAACAGCAAAATCTCGCATAAAACGTAGTGATGCGTCTCTTGAAGCCCCACGTTGGTGGACCAAGACCTCTTGACGCGGCGCTTGGCGGTGAAAGCCCACACGAGCCAGGTGGGGAACGGGTAGTCTGCCGGCGGCAGCGTGCTCCACTCCCAGGATGCACTCCCGAAGCGGACTCTCCCCACCTCGTAAAGGCTATTACAGCGAGGGAAACTAGCGCTGCACTGGAGGTTGCACTTCCACAGTAGGTGTAGCCGAAGGTGGAAGGGAGGAAGTGGCAACAATGGGGTGCTGATTTCCCGGACAGGATAGCAGGGAAGTGCCGAGGTTGGGAGTTGCGCAAGATGGGGTCCACAAGGCAAGGATGGGGTTGAGACGGAAACGGGTATTGAGAAGGGAATGCTAAGGAAGGCTGATCCACCAGGTGACTGTAATGCCAGCCGGACAATGGCGTAGCCGTTGAGTGGTGTGCCTCGTCGAGCGGCGTCAGAAACCTCCCTCTGGATCCAATACACCCCTGTCTCAGGATCCCTAACCTCCAGTGCCTTTCTGTACCAACTTGGCGAACTCCTGTCGGGCCATCAACTTCCTACCTGACCTCTTAGGCATAGCCTGACTGTGGCTCAGAGAAGATGTAATGATAAGGCTAGCTGATTGTTGGAAACTGATATCCCGTAGGATCGCCTGTTGTGGCATGTAAAGCTTTAATGCGACGGCACTATTGTTGGCGCTGGGCAGGCAGACTTGTAGAGTAGCACTTAAAGTGTACCTCAGCACGTCCCTAAGCCTTTTCACCTCTCCCAGTCAAGACAAAACCTGACACCACTCGGAAAGTGCACAGTGTAGTCGTGCTACCTCCAAAGGGCGTAATGTAAAAAATCTTGAAGGCGCGCGGCTTACGCCTCCTCCCAGTCATAGAATGATTATGACGACCCGATATCAAACTCCTGTTGTGATCCTATGGGATGTAGGGGTCACAGGTGTCTTGCAGGCGGATGGGTTTGTCAACAATGGAAGGTACGGCAAGTGAAGAAAAGAAAGGAAAGGTGTTACTGCGTTGTTTATTGGCATACGCCAACAATTGAAACAAACACCCTGTTCCTAAAAAGCCTGAAGGGCGTGTAAGAAGGAACAGAAGAGCACTAGCTTCCATAGGAAGAATCGTTGATGCAGGTGACGGCGCCTCGTAAAGCGGCTCTTGGTTGGCGAAGCTGGACAGCTGGCGTAGAAGGCTCTCACTGCAGTGACGGGCGCTTCTGGAAGGGATCCGGCGGTAGCTGGTCTTCCGGGCCTGGAGCTGTAGCTTGTAGTAACGATAAGGGTAGAGAAATCTACCACAGCTGAACCTTTCAGTGATAGCAGGGGTACTGCTCAGAGAGAGTAGCAAACAGGTCGCTACTCTGAGACGAACTGCACTGAGTGGTGAGTAGGACGCAACTGACTTCGGTGGCTCGTGCTACCTCTTTTATACCCTTCTCTGGCGGTCTGTGGTGATTGGCCGGCCGCTCGCCTAATGGGAGATGGCTCGGGCGCAAGGGGGTGGTCCTTCCCTGTTCTGTGATCTCTGAGCTGCGGGTGGCGTGTCTACAGTCGGCAAGACATCTCGTAGAAAAAATACGTTAAAATATCCTTGCACAGGGTTTTTGTGAAGGAAGGATAACTAAGGAAGGGTTAAGTAGGCTTTATATGCAATATTTGGAGTCAGGTTTGAGTGCACTGACGTGTGCAGGAGTAATAAGGGTAGAAAGGATTAACAATGGGTGCGGGAATATGGAACGGGCAGGATGAAGCGGCGGCTTCACAGGTCAAGACGCTGCCAGCATGCGTCAGTAGGAAACACGTGTAAGAATATTTTGTGTAAATAGAAGTTTCCATACACAATATTACAGGATTTACTGTTGTGAAGTTGAACGAATTTTGCATTTAGTTACAGAATGTACTGAATAAATGCACCTATTAAATGAGAAAACTGCATTATTTTCATTATGTACAATTAAAAACTAATAAATTTTAGGAACAAAAAATTCTTGCACCAGACAAGACTTGAAGCAATGATTCCTATATTCTTAGGCCTGATAAAATATTATTGCTGTATTCAAATGTCTTACATGGTGCAACAAACACACAATACGACTTTTTGCTGACAAAGTTTGAATTTGACCATTTAAAATTAAGTAACTAGTGCTTATGACTAAGTAAATTATCAATGTAGGCTTATAATGAGTTTTTTAGTTTTCAAATATTCATTATAATTCATAAGCAGCATTTATAACACAGACGTCGTCGTATATTTTAATGGTCCACCATCTTTATTTTCGACTTAGCCCATCGCTAAACCTACCCTTGGTCCCGACTTAAAGTTAGACCGGACTAACACACGATGATCCTCGGACTAACATTATTTCGCGTCTATGAATAAGACAAAAAATAGTCAGAGAAAGATCCCACACTAGTCTGGGTCAAAAATGACTATGAATAAACCCCTGCATGTTCAAGGAACAGTGGGGTGTGTGTGGACTGTTCATTTTTACACAATCGGGCGATAAAGCATTTTGCATAATATGCAATGAAACTGTGGCAGTCCTCAAGGAGTATAACTTGTGGAGACATTATGAAGCAAAGCATTTAAGTGAGTACTCCCAATTTGTAGGGAAAATTCTGTCAGAAAAACTACACTCTTTGAAATGTCGCTCATCGTTGCAACAGTTATCATTGAAAAACAATAAACAAAGAGAATGAAGCAGCGATGAAAGCTAGTTTTCAAGTGGCACATATATTAGCCAAACGGGAGAAGCCATTTACAGATGGTGAACAAGTTAAAAACATGCAGTACTAGAAAGAGCTTTGTCGTGAAAAAGTAGATATATTCAAATCTGATAGTATTTCTGCAAGCACACTTGCTCGTAGGACAGAGATTGGTAAAAATATTGACTTTTAGCTGACCAATAAGGTAAAAAAATTAGTTTTTTTTTCTCTTGTACTTGAGGCAACTGATGCACAGCTGCCAACCTCAATGATTCAGAAACTGTACAATTTTTGAGTATAACTGTGCGTAATCAAGTTGCGGCACGTCACATGTTGTGTAAATGTAATTGAACTAGATCTCATTAGCTACTTTTTAATAAAATACAACAATGTTAACTTTTCAAAGTCTTGCATGCAAAAAACGTTTAGAACATGCTTAATTACTCATATATCATAAAATTGGCTGAAATTTTTTACTTCCATTCATATGTCGTGTTCATGGCTAATATTACATAGGCAGCCTCTCTATCGTATTTTAATACATCAATAGATAGGCCCCTACTGTACGATTTCTAATAACACAGTTTTTTAATTTTCTTTCACAATTCCATAAATTAACAAACACTTCTTACAGAGTGCAAACAAGCCGATTTAATATCACTTTGCAACATTTAACCCCCATTCTCCGACACTGCAAACACTGTGAAATTGAGAAATAAATAGTACATTATTGAACGTGCAGATGTGAGAGAACATATTTAATCTCTTATACAGTATTAATACCACATACAATTTTCAAACAGTTCTAAACATCTGCATTGTTCTGCGACTATATAAAAACTTCATTGTAAAAACTGCAATAACGTTATATACCAAACATTAAAGTTGTTATATTACTACATTTTAAGACTTAAATATGCAGCAGTCGATACAAAAAGCAACCACACTGAAATATCCCCGCCACAATAACAAAATTATAAATTTAAGCCTGGCTAAAATTATGTTTATATAAACACCACCCAACTACAACGACGTGCACTTCCATATTTGCTGGAAAAATAAGATCTTTACGATGGTATTTTCACTTCTCACAGTTGGTGCGTGTTTTTTAGCAATGACTAAACGGAAACAGTAAACTGAAAAGACATTTCAAATTAAAAGTCTTATGAATTGTTTTGTGCGAGTCATAGCGGCCATTTAGCCAAGCAAGCAACTACCATCGTTCAGGTATGTTCTGCAAAGTTTGTACGATGCATGAATGATACTTCATAGAGAAAAATGTACTACAACGGCAATAAATGAAGGATGCTAGTTTTGAAACTACAATATTACAGTTTTCTTTACTATCTACGACACTGTCAGTTGAGTACCATCTACATACCACATGTTTGATACCAATATTATGTGATTTCAGTACCAGATTTATGGTTATAAATTGACCTAACAAAAAAAAAAAAAAAGAAAGAAAGAAAATAAAAAACTTTAAAATTCTATAATAATTTACATAACTCGAACAATCTTAAATAGGACACAAAATTGCACATTGAACAGGAGAATCGTTCAAGTTGGCAGCAATGCAGATGTTAAGACACTTCGCAGATATTGATATTTATTTGTGATATTGACACAAATTTTGAAGTTACAGAGGAGTTGGTGTTCGTGTGCAGCAAGCATGGAACTACGACAGATGCAGACATTTTTGTAGAAATGGAAAAAACTGTAGTGGAAATAATTTAAATGCATCACAGCTGATAGTGGGGAAAACATGTGTGGAACCAAATTAGGCTTGGTTGTTCAAGTTAGTAAAGCGACGGAGACTGAAGGTCTTCAAAAACAGATTACTTTGCACTGCATTATTCACCAAGAAGCATTATGCTGCAAACACCTGGACAGTGCGTGTGTTACAGAACCTGTAGTAAGTACAGCGAATTTCATTCGTTCGCAGGGCCGTAACCATTGTCTGGAAGAAATTGGTGCACCTTACCACTATTACAGCTGTATGCTGGCTTTCTTGTGGAAAAGTTATTTCAAAGTTTTTTGAACTTGGGGGTGAAATCAGTACTTTCATGGATGCAAAGAATAGGCCTGTGTTGACAGACACCAAGTGGCTGTGGAAGTTAGCTTTTCTCACAGATTTAGGACTTACAGGACTTGCTTGCATCTGAAGTTACAGGGTGAAAATGCCATTGTATCAGACATATATGGACACACAAAGGCATTCCGACAAAACCTGCTTCTATTTCAGTCGCAACTGACCAAGAGCTTTGCCCATTTCAAGTGTTGTGAAATTTTATGTCACGAAACGGACACACCTTTTCCTTCGGAATTTGCTGTTGAAACCATAAAAGATTTTAATTCACAGTTACAAACTTGTTACCTCGATTCTCTTGCATCATGCACAAGGATCTTAAAAAAACCCTTTCAATTGCAGCATTGATAGTCTCCCACCTGACCTACTATTGACATGCAGTCCATCAACGTGCTGAAAGACAAGTTCAAAAAAAAGAACTTAGTATATTTTTACTGCAGTCTTTCAGACAGCACATTTAGTAACTTAAAGAACTTCACTCGCTGTGTTATTTCAATATTTGGCACGACCTACCTATCTGTGTAATGAGTAGCTACAGATAACAATTGTCCAACAAACATCTGCACTCTATACTGATGATCGCAAACACAATATTTGAGCCTCAGATAGGAGATGTCACGTCGCACAGTATCACATGTCTCACTAGTAAAATAATAGTTTAGTCATGTACTGTAAGTTTAGCTTTACTACACTAATTTCGTAGTAACAACATAGGTTTAGACTTTAATTCAAAATTTAAGTGAATTTTGCACTTTTTACTGTACTTATCCAAGTTACAAAACAAATTAATAAGTTAGTAGAAAAAAAAGATAAAAATAACTATTAAACTATATATAGATTATAATTTTGCTCAACTATATATATAATTTGGCTCGTGGCCACTATCCTGGACTCAAATGTGGCCCTTGTCTGTATAAGTTTGGAGACACCTGGTTTAGATAAATGTATTTCAACAACTTTTACTGTCGTGTTATTTGTATTTTCCATGGAAATTTTTTACTCTAGCTATGGAGAGGACAGGAGAAGAAATAAAAGAGATGCACCGTACTTCTCGCATACATCGGAGCTACGTTTGCAGCCTAACTACGCAGAAGTGTGCTTCAAGTACAATCTATTTAAAGCTGTTAAGTTTCTTCTACCATTTTTCTATATTATTTCATAGCAGCAGGTTACTAATTAATGGTTAGTGATGAGATTCCCGACACAAATTTGTCACAGTGACAAGCGACATGAAAGTCGCCAGACCTCACATTATACTTGATGCCCCACGTGGTGGAGGTCGGGAAGTAGAAACGTTGGCAGAAAGTTGACAAGCCCTTCCCACCAAACGATGGGTCTACTTCTGGGTTAGCTGGAAACTAGGACGTGGACTAACCCGGGGTATCGGAAAAGGTAGCTAATTACCCTTTTCTCTATTGTTGCTGTTGACCCGGGCGAGCTGTAGGAGTGAAGCCACACACTGGAGGTCTCAGTGCTGGAGGTCGCAGCGTAGGCTTGGTTCTGGTCCTCGTCGGACAAGGTGGTGTAGGAACTGCAGTAATTAGGACTCTTTGGCGAGAAGAATTCCCGGGAGGGAAGGTGAGAGCTTTGACGTGAGAGGAAGTAGCAGGGAGTGAGGGTGACGGGACTGATTTGGGAGGGGTGTCAAGAAGGGGTTCGAAGAGCGGTGGCACCTCCAGAAACCTGATCAGCAGGATGACACCCTCTACAGTCTCTTCTCGACGCTCTGCTGCTGCCACGTCCTTCTGTGCCAAGTAGATCCCTGTGTATGGGTTCGGTGTGGCCAATACCTCCTTTACTGACTCCGCTAGCTTGGCACAAGCAGCCTGTCTTTTGAGTGCCCTATGCATGGGCATATCTGGAGTAAAGTGAAAGAAGTTACTTGAAAAGACAGCAGGTGTCCAAAGTATCTGCATCCACAAACTAAAGGCTCCAAAAGGCCAACAGGTTAAGCAAAATTAAGACTCGTGAATCCAGATGACGTGTCTCACATTGAGGAACTATTGAGTCCAATGCTAAGCACGGCAGCTGTCCCAGCCGCTGTTTCCCGCACGGAACTCGGGCTCCCCAAGGCAAACCAAGATTTTTGGATTCTGATTAGGCGAGAATGGCGGATGCCGGTGAGGCGAACCTCCTTCCTAAGAGACCTGCCCAGTGTAGTGCTGTCCCACCGCTGACGAGAAGCCGCAGACAGGATAGATAGATGGAGCGAAAGTCTTCCAGAACAAGAGTTAGCTTCCAGTCTCCGCGTATATTTACTTTACAGACCCTAACTGCAGAATACTAGAAGAGAAAAGAATTGGGAGTGGGTAACAGAAAGTAACAGGGAGCAAAAAGCTAAAACAGACAAAAGGAAAGGTCCATTTGTGTTTTTATTGCTCGAAAGTACAATAAAAACCACCCTGTGCCAAGTCGTTATGCCGGGAGGCGGCGGAAAGCAGCAATAAAAGCACTAGAGCCCGAGGGAGGCCAATGCTGTGGACATAGGCTCGTCTTTGCTGGCTTGTTCTCTCATGCGACGGGCGACTTCTCTCGGATACGATTCGTTGAAGGGCAGTGGATGCTGGAACCCTCTTCTTCCCGACGAGAGAAAGTTAAGCTGTGAAGTCTCGGCCGGCACAGCGAGGCGCTAGACTTGCTGGTGCTTGTTGGCAGGAACACTGCTTGAAGGCAGGAATGTCGGTCTTGCCGACCCAAGAACGCTGCTTGAAGGCAGGAGTGTTGGTCTCGACAACCTAGGAACACTGGTCTGTCTTGGCAAAAGTTGCGTCTTTTATACATGCACTGATGGACGTGGAAATGATAAGTAAGCTCTTGATTGGCCGGCCGTCATGGAGGCAGGTGTGCTCTGGTTTGATGCGCGCCTGAGGCGGCTGGCGGTAGGGGTTGCTTGTAGAAGTGGTAACCCTCCCTTCTGAGCTCAGCTGCGCGTGCTGCAGGTAGCATATATCCAGGCGGCATGCCGCTTATCTAACAATGCCATCCTAACTGCCTCGGACAAGGTTGTGAAAGGACTAGCGGAGGATGGACACACGGGAACTATTAAGGGTGCTGCCTATTGTGGAATGCACAGAACATGTGCGGGATAGCAGGAAGAGATGGGACAAGCTGTGGGAGAAGGAGAAGGGAACTGGCTTAAGGCAAGGCGGAGGCTGAGAACCAACAAAACGATGCTGTGCAGCATGCATCATTTCCCCCCTGCCTTTTTCCGACAACGGGTTGCCTTCAGTGACCTTCTGCTTGCTTCCTTCCTTCTGCTTCTTAGAGGTTATGGAGATCTTCTTCTCGCCCAGCCAGTGTTTCGGAGAAGTCCTCAACCTAGTGCATGTGTGATGCACCTAAGTGACGTATTGAACAGTCTCCCAAACAAACTAGCTAATTCTTGGAGGCGGGAGTGTTCGTAACACTTTGCGGGATCTAGTGCTTTTGTACATACATACTTCCATTAACTCAACTTGGCACAAAACGTCGGGTGGTACACTTACAAGAATGGTAAACTCTGTAACAACACAACATGATTAGGTCTTTGGTAAACAGGCATAACTTTGAATATACAGGAGTTTATACAGTTATATTGTACTGGGAGTCTGAGACTCCTAAACCTGGAAACCATGAAGATCTACATTATGGTGCATTCATTGCAATTTGTGGATAAACGATCCTACGCGCTAGACAAGAACTTGAGTGCCCCGAAGCTGTGTTTGTTGTGATCGCCGTTTGGACGCCTTCGGGTCCGCTCGGCCCTAGTCGGCAATGCTGGTGTGCTCCCTCCTTCCTCCCTTCTCCCTTACCCCCGCGCCAGTTGAGTTGGCTGGAGCGTGTGCGCTGGACAGTCAGTCTTCTCTCGGCCCGGTTTGAGGATAGTTGCGTGGCTCGCGACCGCGGCGACACTCCCTGACATGTACTTGGATAAGTTTATAGTTTTCTTGTTTTATTTCCTGCTTATAGTTTTCTATTGTTGTTCGGTTTGATTCTGTTTGTCCTTCCGTTGAGTTTGGTAATCAGGGTTGTGTCGTCGCGAGCACAAGCTTTGCACAAGCGGGATGTGTTTCCCGGCTTATATTAATTTGGTTATTAATGGAGAGCTGGTATGTTAGCTCATGCACACTTAAGTAATCTTTATTCTAATTTAGTTTTGTCATTTGTTAACAGCTTTGATTATTGTTCTTGGGTCATGCCCAGTTTGACGTCGTCGCCGTATTGTTTGTAACTGCTCTATGTACCTGCTTTTGATATTGTAATACATTCTCTGCTATAAGATCTTGCTTTAACATTATTAGTAGGTTTGAACCTTTTAGTTGTTGTGTATTAGTGATGTTCTGCGTTAACTCATGGGAGGGAGTGTAAAGGCAGGTGTGTGCCATTGGTTTGAGGCAACTCGACTAGGATTGGCAGCCTGTGTATACGGTGTCCGCTTAAGAAGCGGGCTCAATATACAGACTTGACTTGAAACATAACATAACAATGCTTTGAGTTTCAATTTTTTTGTTTCCTCTCTCTTTTAGTCCAAATGTCTTTTATGTGGGAAGGTATTAAGGCACAATACAAAGAATGTAATTTTACACTAGGGTAAACAAAATATTCCTTAATTTAATTAATAAAATGTACCGAATTTACTGAGTAGTCTGCTAACATCAAGAATACAAACCTAGAGGTATTCTGCCTCAAAGGCCATGAAGGTTTCAGATTGCTGGGGAGCATATAGAGCCTTTTTAGGTGAGGTGTTGGTTTCAAACCCACGGAGATGCTCAACTCATTTGAGCGTATTGGGGCTTAGAGATTTGAATAACACATATAACCCTTGATACAATCATACTCAATTGCTCAGTACTGTACACTGACCTTATTTCTTGCAGCTAATATAGCACTGTATTTGCTGTGGGCATGTAAGCATGCGGCTAAGGGAGTGCTCTGCTTTCACACTTTTGGGGACATTGTACACTTACTAGACTAACCTTAACACTATACATACCCAACTCAAGGCTAAGCTACCCACTTCGCTCTCTTTGGGTTTGACTTGTCATAGCACTTAAGGAGGGAGTTTCTCTGAGCAGGTGTAAGAGGTTGGCAGGAAAGCCTCTACACACAGAGTCTTTTTGCGGATGCTGTCTCACGTGCTGTGGCGGCGTCTCGAGGTCTCGCTGTAGCAGCCCTGCTGTGAAGTCGGGTCTCCCCTACAACCCGTCCACAGCTGTACCCTTCGCTGCGGCGCGAGGTACTTAGAGGCGGTCAGGGGAGGGGAATGCACTGCAACCGGTGCGCTCTCCTTGTAGACTGACGGACTCGTTGAGGTGGGCGCGGCCTTCTCTGAGGTTGCCATAGTGACCGGCCACGGGCAGACTGGTGGTGTCCCAGTGAGGAAAGGGGCTGCTGCCTGAAGTTCCTGTGGCTCGACGTATGGAGGTGTGGAAGGTGGCCTGTCCTCTACTGTCTGGTAATTGCGCTCGCTAGGAGCTGCAAGGTTGCAGGCTCGATTCTCTGTGATGGTATGACGTGTACGAGGTTCTACTGCCTCGTTTCTCGAAGAACTGGATGGCGAAGGTGCGGGCTTTGTGTCGGCCGTACTTGTCTTGGTTATGTTGCCCCAGTTATCTTGAAGCCAGTACGTGTTTCCTCGGGTTTCCACTATCTTATTAGGACCTTCCCATTTTCGATAGAATCCTGCATGGAAGTGTGCTGCCTTTATTGCTGAGTGCATGGCTTTTGGTATACACGTACCCACTGTCAGGTATTCTTGGGGCAGGCTTCCCTGTGTTTTGTGGTGATTTTCACTGGAGGTACTGTTGCTGAGAGTGCGCAGCCTTTTCTCTCCTGCGGACTGCATTTCTGCGTAGGTGCTTGGCTGTTGGGATGTCAGTGGGATCTTCTTCCCATTCCCAGTCCTTAGGCCGTCGGATGCCGTGGCCAAATAAGAGCTTGCTTGGTGAGGCACCTATGGCTTCGTTATGGCAACGTTGAAGATTAAAAGAGTATCTCAGGGATGTATTGGTCCCAGTTTTGGTGGTTCTGGTCCATACGTAGTCTCAAACCCTTCTTGATCTCTTGATTTCTCCTCTCAGTCGGGTTGCTTTGGGGGTGGTACCCGGGTGTTGTCCAGGCTTCAGTTCCCCATCGCTTCATGGCTGTATTCCATTACCCTCCTCGCAACTGAGCACGGTCTTTGGAAAACCCCATCTGGGGGAGAACTCTTTGTCCATCTTTCGGATAATGGTTTTGGCCTCAGCGTTTGGCAGCGGGTAGGCCTCAACCCATCTAGAGAAAAAGTCAGTGATGACAAGAAGATAGCGTTTGTGTCTATGGGATGTTGGGTATGGTCCCATCAGATCGACGGCTATGGTGCTCCATGGCGCTGTCGGCCTACGATGATTTGGTACTGTTCTCGTGGAGCCATGGGACTTGGTAGTAGCACATTTCAGGCACTGGGAGACGTAGTCTTGAAACATCTCGCCCAATCCCTCTCCATGTGAACCACTCTCGTATAGCCCTTAAGGTCTCGGTTTCTCCAGGGTGGCCAGCATGTGGATGGTCATGGTAATGGTGACACAAATCCGCCCTTATTACAGGTGGCACCCAGAGTTTCCAGGTTAACATATGGGCAACGTCCCTGGCCGATACATATCCTCCTTCCTCTTTGTGGTGCTGCGGTGCAGCTTGCAACAGCTTAGGGATGTCTGGATCTTGCTGTTGTGCTTTGGCAAAGTTTTCTCTGTCAACAGCAGATGTCAGAGTTTGAATAATGACCTCATCTTGAAGCGCAGGGTTGGGCGGCAGATGTGGTGGTATCGCCCAGTCCCAGTCTTCTCGTGGCGGGTCATTAGTTTGGTGGTTGATGTCTTTACTGCTGACCAGCAAACTCGGTGGGACGGCTCTAGGGTGTCGCCAGACGACTGACTGTCTGCGATTGGTCCCCCAGTAGACTCGTTCTTGAACACAGTCGATTATGGCAGACTGGTGCTAGAGCCAGGGATGTCCCAAGATAACTTCCTCCCGTAGGCTATCCAAGATAATTTCCTCCCGTAGGCTATCAGCTACTATGAAGTCAGCGATCATATCTTGGTCTCCGATGCTCACGGTTAAGGTGACAGTTCCACTGGTCTTGAGTTCTGTCCCTTCTTGTGTCATGTGGACTGGTTTTTGGTTAGGTTT
The DNA here is from genome assembly GCA_003012365.1 of Medauroidea extradentata. Lineage (NCBI taxonomy): Eukaryota > Metazoa > Arthropoda > Insecta > Phasmatodea > Phasmatidae > Medauroidea > Medauroidea extradentata. The sequence goes on along the minus strand of PNEQ01117297.1, from coordinate 1,984 downwards.
GATTGGTGCATTGGTACAGGACTTGTGTATGAAGTTGACTGTTGCTGCAGTGTCCAACAATGCCATTCTGTCCTGGCACTCTATATTTACCATTATGCGAGGTGGGGGTTATATTGCCTCTGCTGTAGACAGTGTAGCAACTTGGTGTACCCCTTTAGTGGAACTGGGGGAGGGGCTTATTTTCCCGGTCTCCTCGTTTCCCGTCCGAGTAGTTGGTGTTCTCTGGAAGGGCTTCTGCGGAGGTACAGTGTGTCTTTCTTCTTTGCCACAAGAACAGGGCAATCTTTATGAAAACGATGTCCTGGGCAGTGCCAACACTTGGGTAGTTGAGGCTTTGCAGGAGGAGGTGGGGGTGGGCTTGGTTTGTGGCCCGTTCCTTTCTCCTTGGCCTGCGAGGAAGTAACTTTGTGTTGTCTTGCTTCTGCTGTATCCTGTTCCCGTATTTTGGCTAATTGAACCAACTCTTCTATTGTTGTGGGTGCTGGGTGACACAAGTGGTGTTTGATCTCAGGCTGCAGCTGAAGAACAATTAAATCCACAGCGCTGTGTTCATCAATTTCAGACTGTAAGCATTGTAGCAGTAGGACTTTGCGACGTATAAAGATTTCTGCTTCTTCCCCTGGTTGTTGGTACTGTGTGTACAGTTCTTCTGTGAGACGACCTAGTACGTTTCTCCCAGAGAAGTGCGCTTCCAACCTTGTCATGAACTGCTCCCATGTGGTTACGAATTCCCCATTTTTTTCCACCAACTCAGGGCTTCGCTCCTCAGCTGCTCTCGGGATTTTGTGACCCGTGGGCGCCGTTCTGGTTTTATGGAATTCGGCTTTGCAGGTTTAGAGGAATTAACGAGGGTCTTCGTGAGGCTTGCCAGCGTATTCCAACAGGTCCGTTGATTCCTTGTTGCTAGGCTCCTGGCTTACGTGATCAGTTGGGCGTTCTGTAAGGCAGGTTGGTTCTGCATACTGGGCAGCGGAAGAAGATTCCGTCTAGATCTCTTGGTGTGTCAGACCGAGACACAGGTCGTAAAAGATGTGTGGGCATTCGTTACAGGCAATACGAATGCGTCCTTGACATGGACATCCCTGTAGATCACATCTTTTTTGTCTTTCTTGGCATTGTTGACAACAATATTCGAGGCCTCCTCAGTCTCTGCTTCTTCCCACCCGATGCATGTGTAGTGGTATAATCCACTGCAGTGGCGCACTCAATGCTTCGTTGCCCAGTGCTGGGGCATTCTGGTGCTTCGCAAGTGGTTATTACGACCATATTTGGTGGTCTCTTGGGCGTCACACAGTGTTTTCTCACTCTCCTAAGTGAAGTAAACCTCAGGGGTCCTTTCCAGTTCTTGGTACTGCCGTAGTCTTGAAGACGTCTTCCAGTACTGTGCACCAACGGTGGATGGCCTCAGGTTATCTGACGTCGTTCAGTACTTCGTCTTGCGGTACTTCACCACACGTTGTGAAGCCAGAAATTATATCACACCCCACGTGGTGGGGGTTGGGAAGTAGAAACTTTGGGCGAAAGTTAACAAGCCCTTCCCACCCAACGATGGGTCTACTTCTGGGTTAGCTGGACACTAGGACGTGGACTAACTCGGGGTATCGGAAAAGGTAGCTGATTACCCTTTCCTCTATTGTTGCTGTTGACCCGGGCGAGCTGTAGGAGTGAAGCCACACACTGGAGGTCTCAGTGCTGGAGGTCGCTGTTTAAGTGTTCGTATTAAATTTGTAATAAAGAGACACACACACTGTACGTATTTTAACTCTGTATTTATTTGTACTACCATGTTTTATCGCACAATCGTCGCCATCGCGTAATCGTCGCATCTAATTTTTGAGATGACAGAAACGGTAAAAATAATTCTATCGCGTAATCGTCGCACCGCAATGTTCTGTTTACATTTCTGTATCAGAGATGTTAACTACGCTCAAGAAGTACGACACTATTAGAACAAAATGGTTGCTGCAAGAATCGATTATAGTTA